>JABGLX010000296.1:0-63300 GCA_014281875.1 Nibea albiflora
CTTGTGTCCTGTATCTTTGCTATTGCTATTTTCATTAAAAGCCTTTACACTTTTTGTATCATTTTGTATATACTAAACTAAACTACAGGCGTAGTTATGCTGAGGAAGATACACTAAAAAAATGCAAAGTAGGAAAAGAAAAAGCTCAACACATTTCTTTAGTTCAGTTCTCACGTACTGAGAGCACAGCGCCTCCCTATGGAGAGCATGGCATGGCCAAAATCTGAAGTCGAGTAAAACAAAAGCAGTTTTCATTTTCAAAAATAACCTACGACTCCCATATCAAAATACACAGATACATTACCCTTTAAAAATATATATATATATTTGAAGTATATGAGCGTCATAGATAATTTACCCTCATTAACAGGGAACACCAAACTCCTCTCTTGATGGTCTTGATTTATAATAATAATAAATTACAGTGTATTTTTATATGATAAGATATTTATGATCCTGGGGGTAAATATAAAGCTACCCAACAGTGTATAAAGTTGTCATTAGCTCCACTTTTCAGCTGCAACATTAAAATAGAAATAGAAATATATGATATAACGTGATCCTGAAATTCTGCATAATGAGTACTTTTACCTTTGGAACTTTATAAATTCCATTTTAATCGTTTCTAGCTTTGCTTCGACATTCTGGCTAAACCACAGGGTTCAAATGATATGAAACAGGTGAGCTAACATACAGAAGAAGAAAAAAAGGGGACGGTTAGTGTTTCGCGTCACATAAAGCAAGTGAGAGCAAAACACACTGGAGCCCTCTGTCTCCCTCATCTGTTTGCTCTGTGTGATTATCTTATCTTATTTGTTCAGTTTCGGAAAAGGGTAAGAAAGACATTAGTCACTAACCACGGGTGCTTTAAAAAACATGTCAGAATAAATGAATCAGTTAGAAGTTGACTTGACAAAACCCTCTTTTCAGCGTGCGGGTGAATCAGTAACACATCCAGGTCTGAGGTCAACTTAAGGTCAAACGGTGTCACGTGATGGTAAATCCATTTTTGCGGAGGAGGAGCAAGAGGAAAACAATAAGAATGAACACAGAGCCATCAGATATGTTAATCATACAATGGATTACACTTTAATAATGCAGATTTCCAACAGAATGTGCTGACAGATGGTTGTTAAAAAACTGAAGTGAGAAAATATTCACTGTTTCGTATTTTTCTCTTGACAATCCAGTCATATTGTTACTGTATTTCCACTGTGGTGTGCTGTACTGACAGAATTTACACAACATATTTGCCATTTTATGTTGCATGTGGACAATGGGGCAGAAACAAAACTGGGGAAAAACTGAAGAAAGCAGCCCTGGCCAAAGAAGAAATAAAGACACCATAAATAGTTTCCCTTGACTTCATTAAGCATATTTTATTACATATATTTACAGGGTTTGTTACAATATGTTACACAATTGTTGATGAATAAATAAAAGACAAAGTCACCAAAGTTTTTCTAACAAGATTGTTTCAACTTCTTTTGCTTTTCAGATTCTGGTGATCCAGTGGATTTAAACATGAAAAGTTCACGTGTGATGAAAGTCAGTTTCAGAGTTGATCAAAAAGCATCAGCAGTCCCAGGCTTAGTGTCACTGCAAAGAGTCCACAGAGCTGCACAGCCTCTGATCCAGAGAGAGGAATACCTGCATAAGGGTAAAGATGACAGCACAAATCAAGCCATTAGACTAGACTTAACATGTGAAACACACGCGATAATAAACCCAAGAGCAAATGCTCAGCAGTTATCTGTACCTTTCACTTCTACCATCTTGGTGGCCTCAGCAGAGCGTCCAGCTGCAGCATTTTCTGCTACGCAGGTGAAGTTTTGGAAAGTGCCGGGTATGGAAGGGGTCCACCTGAGCTCATTTGCATGGATCGATAAGTAGCTTCCAGTGGGGAAACCCCACCTGAACTGCCATTTGACAGTACAGTCCACATTTAAGGTACAGCTCGTCAAGCAGGTGAATTCACTCAGTCTGCCAGGAAACACAGCGTCAGGTCCGATGATGGAGACGTTCCATCGATCAACTATGAAAGATTAGGAAGTTCAGTCTAGTTTGTGAACATAAGTTCTTCTGCCTTGCCTCCTTAAACTGTTCTTCACTTCATGAATACTTACAGCTGAGTAGGTAGCCCAGGCTGAAAACCCTTGCCTGTTGTCCTGTAGCCACATTCGTCTCACACTGGTAGAATCCAGCATCAGAGGGCAGCAGTGAGTCAAAGTGAAGCGAGGTGTTCTGCAGCAGATGCATATTTTCACGAAGAGACACTTTCTGTCCATCTTTGTACCAGACCACCTCGTTCACCTGGTTCACCTGGTTCACCTGGTTCACCTGGGGTGATGGTAGTGTAGCAT
Source organism: Nibea albiflora (assembly GCA_014281875.1). NCBI lineage: Eukaryota > Metazoa > Chordata > Actinopteri > Sciaenidae > Nibea > Nibea albiflora. The sequence goes on from JABGLX010000296.1 coordinate 2,364, forward strand.
CATGGCAGACCAGATCCAGTGACTGGTTGAGAGTTGGGACAGTGTTTAACGGACTGATTTGCACAGACAATGGATCTGCAACAGAAGACACACATCAGAGATAATAATATCTAATTAGGTGCCATTCAAATTTTACTTCTTTGGCAGATAATAATGGGTTCAGTTTAAGTTTTATTTCATAAATCAGTATTCGTTTTGTGCACTTTGGATTGAGTCTTTACTCATTATGTGAAAGTGTAGAAGATTTTTTAAGGGGTCACGGATCAAAAAGGTTGGAAACTAGCGTGTAACCAGCTGTCAGATGAATCTAGATGAATATAGTGGAGTAGAAGTGTAAATTAGCATTAAAGTGCCTCAAAATGGAGCTGGTGCTGCACTTACTCTTAATCTCTATAATGGAGGTCATAGTTGTGGAGGCTCCTGTTTCTGGATTTAACACATTACACTGTAATTCCACTGTATTGTCCAGTCCATCTGGTGTCCATGTCAGTTTGCTCCCAATGACTGTGCGGCCCAGAAAGGACCAGGTGTAGACGCAGTTTGGGAAGCAAGAAGAGGAACAGGTGAACATGGTACTGAAACCAGCTGTCACCTCACCGGCCCAGGTAATCTGCTCCCAGGCCTCCAAACCTGGCGCACCTGAGAGAGGAAGAGTCAGTACGTCTGCATCAGACAGTGTATAATATACTGTTTGGTTTTCGTAAGCAGATGATGGACATTTCCAGCTTTTCAACATGAATTATGACATATCATACAAAAGATTCTTGTCTGGGTTAACAATCATGATCCATCAGATGTGTCTCTTTTTAGGCAAGCTCTCTGCTGTTTAATATAAGATACATTACCATGCACATTGCTGATTCTAAAATTGAAAAAGAAAAATCCTGAACACATTTTTTTGCCACTTCTCTTGTCATTGCTTACTGTAACTTACTAACAAACAGAAAAGAGCTACTGTATGTGAAAAAACCCCTCACTGCAGGCAAGGATAGAAAAGGCAAATTTTGTGGCACACTCTTTTATAGAGAGCTAGAGATATTAAGAGATTTATTGTATCCTTACAGGAAGAAAACAAAAGATCTTTGTCTGCGCACTGGAGTGCAAATTTGCATGAACCAGGTGTGAACATAGGTAGTACATGCTATATGCTATCAGGCAGTTTTTGGTTTGGTTTTTATGCCTCTCCTCTTTTGGAGAGGTGCCACTGTAATATCACACCAAAGCATGTAACTGCTCATAGTGTATGTCAGGTTTTTATGTCAGTCCATGGAGTAACAGTCTATGTCAAGTCAGTAAATAAAGTGCTCTTACCCATCAGTGCCACCAGCAAAACACAGCAAAGATTCTTCCAGTCAGGTGTCATGGTAATGTCTCTCTGTGTGGCTGCCTCCACACTTGGTTTAAACAAGAGCTACAACACCTCTTTTTATATATACCACCTATGAGTTAGAGGCTGAAAATAGTCTTCAAAAATCTTTTACTAAAAGATTATTCATTTCAGCCACTCCTAAGTTTCACAGCATAATATTGTGTAACAACAGAATTTACCTGATGATGAAATCAACCTGTAGACAAAGGAAATGTCCGAGAGCCACGACAGGAAATGTGTAAATGTGTAAATGTGTTAAAATGTTAAAATTTCTGTGTTGAAAATGATTGCAAATCAAGAAAAACAGTCACGTAGTATCAGTGTGAAACTGCGCAATTGTTCTAGACCGTTTTGTCAGAGTGTTGCGTAAAAACACTAGATGGCGTTGCCTCACAGGAACCATTACTTCCTTCATCTTTGGAAATAACCTCCGGTAAATGGCCTGAATTATTTTACTACAGCAACGACCTTTCCTTTGTGCTTGTTCATGTAATTATAAACCTGTACCTTAAATCATTATAATGTTTTCCTCTTTTCAGATCACTAAAGTACTGTAACATGTTACCTAGGTAGATGAGCTACAGTATGAACAAGAATGTGAAGTATACATCAAATACAAAGTATACCAGAAATGATCCTCTTCTAACAATGTTTCTTTCAACAAGCAATGACGAGTTTCTATTGCCCAAAATCTTTATTATCATTTATGATGTATGACTCATTTTCTTCCCAGCTGTCACACCAGTCAATAAATACTGTGTTCAAACAGGTGTGGCTGTCTGGGTGAAAAACGTTTTATTGCCAACAGTAAATGTTGATGTGTGATTTAATCTGTTGAAGAAAATACTAAGACTTTTATTTGGATTAAAACATTGAAGAATGGAAAAAGACCATAATTTGTGACTTTCAATCACTCACACCCGCCGTGTGGTTTTAGTGCCCTGTAATTTGAGTCGATTGTGTTGCTGTGATGACAGGTTGGCACAGCAACGTATTTAGCCACATTGAACTTTGAATTTATTACTGTAATTCAAATTCAGTGTTATTCCTGGGGATAGATACTTTTGCATATTTTCTGCCTACAACTTCCTCCTCCCATCCTTTTTCTTTTATGATCATCACCATTTGCCTAGATATCATTTTCTAGTTTCTCTTTCTTTTCTTTTAGGTCAAATTTACACTTTTGTCGCATAAGAAAGCATGAAAGGAACCTCCCAGCTTTATTATCTCTATTTTTAAAAGAATTTTAATGACACAGTTATTGTCTATATAAATCTAATTACATCATTACTATGACTACCCTGCAGGAGACAGATTCATCGAACCTCTCCCTGCATTTATGGCTCCGTATTGAACTTTGTACATTGTACCTAAATCTCCATCTGACTCTTTGCATGCACAAAGAAGCCATTACAGAATCACATTATGTGCTTCCTGTGTAGAATAGAAAAAGAAACCGTGCGTGTGTGTGTTTATGCACAAATGCTATTAAAGTGAGATATATGCGATGCTACAAATGTCCAAATATCGAAAATAAGATATTTTATTCTTCTGAATAAGCAATCAAAGTATTACATATGCAATATTTCCAACCTGAGTGTTACATTCAGTGCATTCTTTCTTTGGTCAAACAGTAATCACACTCATCGTTCGTTAAATCATGGTACACCTCAACTGTGTGAAAAACCCATAGGAAGTCTGATCTCTACCAATGAGTAACTAACGGGGGATGGGGAACCGCTGGTGTTGGGAGACTTCTCTTTATCTCATTGTTTTAAAAAGAAGAAATGCGTAAAACAGAAGTTTGATTCAACAAAATGTGCATTATATGTTGTATAACCCCGTGGTTCTATTTTATTAGATGATTACACTGCTGGTTAATGATCTAACTAAAATTTAACTAAAGACAATCGCACTGACCTACCTGAGTTAATACGGAGCCTGGCACATGACAAATAGCTACAATATGATTAAACATTCACAGAGAAAGAAACCTGTCACTTGACATACATTTATGGTATCAGATACTATTCATCAATTTTACATCTGTCTACTTACATCAACTGTAATCAATATTGTTCAAGCAATATTTATAATAATGCATCAAATGACTATGTGAAAACAATGTGACAATGCAAAAGAGGCCGCTCACAGTTATACAGTACAGACAATTATAACCTGAATCCGCAACTCCCCTCAGCATATATGAGAGAGTTTTTAGCACTTTGTTTTACTGCTTTGGTTTACTCTCACTGCCTGTTCCACAGTAAACAGTAGTCAGACACAGTTATCAACTAGCTGGTGCACACAGAGGAGGGTTTAGCAGCCAAAGAGCTAACCCCAGTTTGTACCTTTCGTGTGGGATAAAAGTACAGAGGATGAGGTTTTCTAAAAGATGACTGACTGACTGGTGATATTTCAAAATCCCAGAAAGTCTGACTGAAACACAATCCTCAAAAACTCTTCTAATCATCTTCATCAGGATTAAGGATTTTCATTCAGTATTTTTTAGTCCACTTGGTTTGGGGGGAAATACCTTTGAGCACAGCGAGTGTCAACAAAAACATATTTGTGGGGTTTTCAAACATTGTTAGGCTATAATATTTTAGAAATCAACGATGGTTACCTCTATGATCCAAACGTGTGCTAATACATGAGAAGCACAAACTGGAATTGCAAAATATTTCCCTTAGGAGTTAGTAGAGACCAAAACAAGAGCTAAAAGTAGGTAAATAATGGATTCACATTCATCAGGTGACCAGAAACATGACTCCAGGTGGTAAATATGGCTTTGTTCACACTTCTGGCCAGGTTCTGGTCTCTGTTTTCAAAGACATCAAAATAGGAACTATCTTTTTTGTATTTAAACTTTCTGCCCATGGTGGAGTGGTGTGATTAGCTCAGGAGCTCAGTGCAAACAGGCTTTAACTTGTAGCTAAACATTATTCCTATTCCTAACTAACGACATATAATTCCATGTACTAAAGCAGTGAACATGCTGAATCCACTTGATGAAGATTTAAAATACAGACGATCCCTTTTTGTGTGTTAGTTGTCAGACGTTATGTTAAAACTAAATCTGATCTTGATTTAATCCTCACTTATGCTAACATCAAATATAACTACTTTATTATTTAAGCATACGATGTGTCAAATTAAAGCCTCTTTTAAAATATCAGAACATAAAAACATAATGCATCTAATGCCTTAGAGTAATGAAAACAACATATATATACAACAATACAGAGTAAATTATGAATGCAGGGAGTGTTTGTGGTAGGTTGGTTCTATTTTATCTGACACTCTTTCACCTTTGTGAAAGTTTTTTTTTTTTTCCCTGTTGGCACAAAGAAAGCACCTTATCATCCAATGGCATATCAACTTACAATAAACCTGTATTGAGTTACTCTGATTATGCTTAGGGGAAGAAAGATTGAGATATTTCAGGTCAGAGTTTCCGCATGCCTGTTGGACAAGACTTAAGACTTAATGTATTTATTGTATCTGTAGATGACTATCACTTTCACACTGGACAGCTCATGGTGTCCTTTGAACACAGGCTTTTATTTTTGAATCTATATCCTCTGTGGTTCAAACTGGAGACGATCCCTTCTTTACCTTTTTGTGGGATCATAAAGTTGAACCTTATCATTATGTAGTTAAATTACAAAGATGTGTATCTCTATTGATCTTTAAACTGTCCCTTTTGTACCAAACGGTTGCTCGTCATAATAATTCATTTCTGTAATGACAGATTTAACAAGCTTAAATTTAACACTACTAAATGGTAAATTAAATATATTACAGTATTATTATATAATACATTTTCTTTTTAAGTTTTTTTTTCATTTCTTAAGATGTAAAATAAATAGGACAATTAATGCCTAACTGACAAGCTGCAAACTAGAATCTCAAATGAAATCAGTCAGACATGACACCAGCGTCATCAGTGTTAAACATTAAGGCTGAAGCAAACCACTGAATGACATACAGAGAATATTTCCACTCATTTGTGCGCGCTTTTCATTGACGTTGCACAAACAAATAAATGGCAATAGGAAAGATATTATATGTATGCAAACATGTTGGGTAGCATTGTGCCTTCTGCCTCAGTCATGGCCAATAACTGTCATGCATGGTTGATTATTACCACCGTAAAGTGCTTTGACTGAGTAAACTTAAGACCCGAATTCATCCTCCATAAAGGCACTGAAAGGGAAGGTATGTTTCTCAAACCACATATCATCTGCTCCTGGCCTCCAGTCTGTGTTGACCGGATCATCCATCCTATCCAACGCGGTCAGTTCTTACGAACCTCAGCATAAACTTGTGTGGCAGTAGGCTGAGGAGCTGGCCTCTTTGATGCACGCTGCATGTAGGCATCGTAGGTCGGAGGTGAGGATCCTGCAGGACGGCCGCTGTTCATGCGGACCTGAGCGTATTGTGATGTCATGTCATTCTGTGTCCCCACCTGAACTCTCCCACCATCTTTGTTCTGGAAGAACTTGATATCTGCGTAGTTCACGTCCTAGAAAAGAAAAGGGGAGAGGCAAATATATTGAATAACTGTTTTGATTTCAAATCCAGGGAACAGTCACCTCTGTTTAAAATTCTGTAAACCTGAATTTACAATTATGTCACGTTGGATCAAATATTAGCAGTTAAAGAAATATCTGATTTATAATGCCCAACACAAGCACAACCATAACAAGACAAGCTTCATCAGACTGTTATGTAGGGCTAAAACACATATACTCTTCTTCTTGTGTGTAACGTGTATTGAATATCTTCTTCGTGGTCCAAAGTCTGGTGTTCAGCACAAACAGTCCATCAAACCTGATCAAAGATTGGCTAATGATGTATTATAGCAAACTATAAAAGGTATGAAGGTAAGATAAGATAAGTTAAACCTTTACTCATCCCAAGCAGGAAACCTCAGTTGTTATGCACGCACCTTAAGATGTGCATGTTTAAGATGTTAGCATCATGTATTCCCATTAAAATTCTTCTACTCAGGTGTTAGCAATGTTAGCATGTTAGCATCTGTTGTTGTAAGACTGAAGGACTGTGAATCATTCAATATATCCTCATTTATACACAGCTCCCAACTTATTGTTCACAGATGCCTCCTGACTGATGATTCGATCATCACCGTATTCGCATCAATTTATCCGAGCAATATGGGCAAACATATTGTCGAGACAACTAAGACTCATTTAGGCATTGGCAGCGTGGCATGTCAACACGTTGAATTCCTGCATAACCTGATTTCTCTGACTTCTTGAGTGCATGTACAGTACGCACACTGATGACTCTTACCTGATTTCCCGAGTATGCTGTGTTGTGCTGGCCTCCAAATCCTTTAAATCACGAGAAATAAAAAAAAAATGCTTAGTAGAATCTAACCAAAGGAGAAGATAAGAACTGTATGAACACACAAACGTATACAGGACACACAGACTTACCTGTTATGGTGGCAGTGTTTCTATCAATGTTTTTTTTGGCATTTTTTCTGTTCAGAGAGATAATGAGTAGGTAAATTAGACATGCATTAACGTAGTAATACTAATTTCAGCTGTATGTCAGTATGTATACTTACTGTAATCAGGTAGGCAGTTTACATTAAGCTGCCTGGGATTAAATTAGATCAACTATCAACGATGAGCATATTTGTTGTGTCACCATGTGAAAAGCTAAAAAAAATAAGCCTTTCTGATTTCATATTGACACATCAGATTCTATTTCCACATTTTTGCTCTCTCCTGTGTTTTGATAAAACTCCCTCATGCGTCCCCCATTAGCCTCAGATACTGTCTGCTTTCAACCTAGCGTTCCAGCCATCATCTCTGCCTGCAAGAATCCCTCCGCCTAAAACTGAACACGCAAGTGTGTTTGGGGTCCACACCCGAGCAGTCACATTTATCATAGTTGTGATTGATGCATATTAATAAAAAAATGTCTTGAACCTTAAAGTGACTTACTTTTTTCTATAAATGTAGTACCCTCCTCCACCAGCAGCCGCTCCACAGACGACCAAACATGCTATTACTATTCCAGCGATGCAGCCAGACGAACACCCTGATGAATTTTCTGGCTTGGCTTAAATAAAAACAGGAAATAAGAACATTGTTTACAAGATTTTGCAAAAAGGAACTGTTCATCGTATCTGTAGATAGGAAGAACATAACAATTTCTGACCTAATGTGATTTCTGTTTTCTACATGCTGATGCAGTATTGTAAACACTGTCATAGATTTTATCTGAAGGGGAACTCCCAGGTTTTACACATCAGCCTATTTACAGGTCTTGGAGAATATGACTGCTATATACTCCTACTACTGCATGAAATTGCAGAAATCGAAATTTTACTTCAGGTATGTAAATTACTTAGACAAATGATTTATTGTGTATTAATATGTGTAATATTACATTTATAGTTAAAACTAGTTTTGCATTTCAAGCAATCGTTGTCTCATGAGCTTTAAATAAATCTGCCACTATTCTTCAAACTGTCAAACTTTTAATACTATGAGTTAATCGCAATATCCAATAACAACAACATCTACAATAAACACCATTACCTGTTACAGTCAGTCCGTGCTCTGCTGATGATGTTCTCCCAGTTATATTATTCATGGCTTTACAGGTGTATTGGCCACTGTCAGAATATTTAGTGATGACTTTAGTGAACACAGCAGAATGGTGAATCTCTGTCCCATTCAGGAACCAGGTGTAACTAGCAGCTGGTGTGGACTGGGCAGAGCACTTTAATGTTAAGGTCTGATTAAGATAGATCTCACTTGGACCTGTGATTCCAGCTTTTTCTGGCCCATCTGAAAAGCAGACAGTAAAAATATAAAGCACAAATAATGAAACAGAAAAAGTTTTGAACAGTAAATGTAGACGGTACAGTTTGTTACCTACAGTTAACAATCATGATGTATTTAGCTGCAGCGTTGCTGACAGGGTTGCTGATTTCACAGGAATATTCTCCACTATCTGTTTTCTTTAGAGGTTGGAAGGACAGCACTCTCTTGTTGTCGTAGAAATGAATGTGGTCAGGCAGCACATATGAGTCACCCTTCTTCCACTTTCTGCTAACGACAGAGCCAGCAGCCTCACAGGTTAAGTTGACAGATGTCCCCTCGATTGGCTGAGTTGATGATGATGTGACAGAAGCATCTGATATTCTCTCTGTTGGGCAAAAGATAAAAACAGAGACAAAAGTGATCAAGTTACTGAGGGTTGATTGAATACATTAATTTTGTTATTTATTTATAGTAGCACATGAACCTGATACTTACAAGTGGAGAATCAAGACAATCACACAGTGGAGAGAAGAACTCTATTGTTTTTACTGTATTTTATTTATGTGTTTTTGATTATTAAACAAATCTAGTTTCTATATAAATACTGTGAAATAATCAAACGCTTGATCCACGGAAACTGTGCTTTTTTACAAAACCTCTGAACTTTTGAAAGGTTGTGATGTAACAGCTACACAGTCACCACGCTCAGCCACGGCCACATCATGGAGCCAATCAGGAGAGAGGCTCATTAATATTAATGAGACAAAATGCCAAACACTACTTCTAAACTAAAGCTCCACAGTAAAGAACAGAAAAACAGCTGCCTGCTGCTGGAAATAATGCAAAAAGAGTTAACCAAAACATTCAAGCTGCAGGCTGGACACCAAAACTTACCCAGTACAGACACAACCGATGGTTGAGATGTTTCATATCTCAGAGTTTTGGGGTTAAACGCCTGACAGCTGTAGCTTCCACTGTGATTTATCTGAATGTTCATCAGTGTGAGCTCTGGTCCAGTATCAGACAGCTTGTCTGCATTCAGAAACCAGTAAAACACTGCAGAGGGTCTGAAGACAGCTGAGCAGTTCAGGGTAATGTTTGATCCTTCCTCAAAGTATTCTTGTAACGGATATTTTGTCAATTTAATATCCTCTGGGCCATCTACAGTGTGCAGCACACAAGGAATGAAAAAGGAAAAGAAAACCAAAAAAATCACCAAAAGTAATACGAGCAGCTTGAAAAAAAATCTACATGACGTGTAACACAGCTCTATAACTTGTAAACTGAAAAAATGCAACTTTAGAGCTGCATGCATGTCGTGCAAGACAAGAAGAAGGCACATATAATTAGAAACTCACAGCTGATGGTGAGGTTAACTGGGCCACTGATACCAGTACTGACAGGGTTGGACACACGACACATGAATGGTCCCTGGTCATAGCGAGTCACACTGACTATAGTGAGATTGATGTTTCCGTCAGTGAGCTGAACTCTGTCACTGGCTGTAACCTCAGAGCTGCCGTTCAACCAGAGGAAAGAGAGAGAGGATCCAGAGGAGGAGCAGGACAGACGGACGGAGCTGTTGAACTCCACCAAGTCTGTGTCGTTTGCAGTTGCCACTACATTGGCAACAGGTTCTGTGAGTGAAAAACACAGTGGTTTTATACTTGCCACTTTTTAGCCGGAGAAAGTGAACATTGTTCAGTAGAGAAACGCAAATTAGAGACCAAATCCCATTTTAATGATAGTATGATGAGTAATAATGACTTGACGCTCAGGGTTTCCTCTTGGCTTGCTAAAACACATGAAGTCAGGAGAACGTGGACTTGAGACTTGACTATTGAGAGTTGATTATCTTAAGACTGTCACCGCGATATTAAATTTAAGACAGCACCGCTCATAAAGCAGGGAGGAAGAGCTCAGCTGTCCGAACCACTCTGCATGTCCAGTTATTATATTTTATCCCATCTGATTACTGCTGTGCAATGTTAACTGTTGCTGGCTGACCTTACAAGACTATTTTCCTGACTTAGTCACAACCACATTCACAATATGAACACAAGAGTTGTGCTCGCAATGACAGAGTGACTGTATGTGACACTGATTGCTGTCAATTTGGGAAATAGTTATATTACCTTTCACCAACTTTTGCTATGCAAAAGGCACATGGCATGTAGTTTGACTCATTGTAAAGCATTATGACTGATTACTACGTACATTATTAACATTATAATTTGTCACAAAGACAACCTCTCTACAATGTGATGTAATTAAAAAGGTCTATGGAAAAACACATTCTACATAAACTGACTCTATAAACAGACAGACAAGAAAACAAAGCCATTTCTTACCAAGCTGTGACAATAATCTAAACTCTGTCTGATGTTTGTGTGCAGATGTTGTCAGATAAAGTACTGAGCATGTAGGTTAGCAACTCACCGTAGATGTTGAGGCGTATTGGCTCACTGGAGGCAGAGCTTACAGGGTTGGACACACGACACACGAATGGTCCCTGGTCATAGCGGGTCACACTGACTATAGTGAGAGTGGAGTTTCCATCAGTGAGCTGAACTCTGTCACTGGCCTCTGTAACCTCAGAGCTGCCGTTCAACCAGAGGAAAGAGAGAGAGGATCCAGAGGAGGAGGAGCAGGACAGACGGACAGAGTCTTTGAACTCCACCAAGTCTGTGTCGTTTGCAGTTGCCACTACATTGGAGACTGGCTCTGTAGGTTTAATAAAAAAGATTAGAAGTCATAAATTGGATAAAAATATTGCACAAATTACTTTGATTTGTTTGTTTTGTTTTTGTTTTTTGTAGCAGGACAACCACCAAACAAATGCACCATTTCTGTGTTAAAAGAGTCTGTGTTACTGACAGTTACAGACACATTGGAGACTGGCACTGTAGGTTAAAATAAACAACAAAATTATTCAAAGTCATAAATTGGATAAAACATACTGCACAAATCAATTGCTCTGAATTGTCTGCCCTGTTTCTGTAGCAAAACAAGCGCAAACAAATGCACTGATTCTGCGTCAAACACAACTAAACAGTCTATTAACAAAGCCCTCAACATCCATGATGGACATTTATGACCTCGTATACACCTCATCTCTGTGTGCCAAGGTTAGGTTTGTGGGAGAAAAATAAAATAGTGGACCTGAAAACCCTGAATGGAAACATTAGTGTTCTGCTTCTCTTTGAATGTTCTGCCACTACAAGACAAGCAACATTTCCTTACTTACTATTTGATCATGATGATACATAGATCAAAAAGGCAATTTGCACGTCACTGAGAAATCAAACTGACATCAATTTAAATTACAAGATTTAAAAGATTTCATTATCAGTGAAGAACTATCCAAAACATACCTAATGAATGAACATACCTAATGATTTGAGTGTAAAAGTTTATGCTTGACTTTGGAAACAGTATTTTGAAAAGAGGATGCTTACTTATGGTTCACTTAATCACCTTTTTCTAAGCTTTCAACCACATCTCAGATCTTTCCGTTTCCATGTATCATGTAGCCAGCAGTCATGGAGATAACTCAGCCGCCATCATATGACCAAAGTATTAAAGGGGGATTTCAAACCGCTGTTTCTCTTCAAACAGCATATATGATCATTTAACACAGGTGCTTGTCATCTCGTGTTTTTTTTCTGGTGCTGAGGGCCGTGAGATGCAGCTAAAAAGCTCCAGAAAACATGAGCGTAAGTGGACCATGAGCTAATGTTCTTTTCTTTGTATAACTGTAGAATTTGTAAGAGTTCAGAACATTCGAATGAATTCAAATATCTTCAGAGGAACCTGAAAACATGGCCATAAACCTTAAATATCTTGTCATACACTGAATATTCATTACTAAATGTGGAAACAAACCTTGTTAGTTATTATCTATAAGGAGTTTAACACTAAAAACCTCAGCTAATTTGTGTCTTTATGACATTCACTCTGTTGGGTTGATTTGATCAAATTTGCTTGACAATGCTGGAAGAATGCTTGTTTAACTCCTCTCTGGTGTCTCCTGTAACCCTGCATGTCTCAGGGATCCAGTTGAACAGTCTGTTTTGATGAAGATGGTGTCTAACTAACATTGTGGTTTTACCACACATCGCGTCAATAACATCCACCTAGTGTAACGCTGGTTACTCTTAAGCGTTTACAGTGAGCTTGACTTTTACGGGCTGTGGGTCAAGCTCTTCTTTTTCTCTTTAACATGAATACTTTAATGTCTGTCTCAACCATAGGACAACTGAACACCAACCAACATCACTTCTGCAATATTAACAATCACCAATTTCTTGCTCAACTGCTATGCACGATCTCCAGGGCTCTAAATGAACTTTTTTGATCACCAGCCAACGTGGTTAAGTTTCTGAAGTTACCAGCCAATCAGACTTTCCATTAGCCACATTTTTTTCCCGTGAAAAAAAGACTGAGAGAGAGATTATGAGAGGCAGTGAATTCATTTGATCATTTTATTAACTAAAGCTTAAAATTAAATATTTCAATGAAGTTGGTAATATATATATCCAATTAAAATGATTACAATAAAATGACATTTCATTACTCATTAACCCTATACTAAACACATACATAAAAATAAAATAAAAACTTTAAAACTTTTCTTTTAGATAGAAATTTGACGATTTATCTTAATGTGAGCCTGAATGTATAAAAATTGAAATATTTTACAACTTTCTAAACATGTTTTAGTGCAGTTAATGCACAGAATTATGTACAGACAGACTAATGATGATGATTGATTATGTATTATGTATATGTATGCATGAGGTGTGTATCATATGTCATTACAATTAGGGGGCGGAAGAGAAGAGAAAAGCGAATCCGGTGGATTTTCAAAATAAAACACCCCGTGAAAACTGCCGGTCGTAAAAACAGACAAAAGCGAAACTAATTAACTACGTAGCATATTTACACATGTAGAAGCATGTTTAGAAGAACATATGCCGGGAGAGGAAGCCTGTTTGGCCAGTGAGAGCCCGCGCTGTGCGGGTTCACATTGATATATAGATGGTAAAGTACCTCATTTATCACCGGCCAAGCTGGAATTTTCAAACGCATTTGGCGGGTTGGCGGGTGTTAATGTAGAGCCCCACTCAGTGCTGAAAGAGATGAAACATGTGAAACATTTACTCACCGAGAACCTTCAGTGTGATGCTTCCAAGCATGGCTCCTGCTCCCTGTGGTAAAATGCTAACTCCGTATAATCCACTGTCACTAAGAGCCAGATTCCTGAGCTCTAGAGATCCAGTAGAGATGAAGACGGTGACCCTGCCTTCATACCCTGGTGCAGTGAAGTTTCCACCACTCGATGAACTGATTATAGTTCTACCATCGATACTCCAGACAATTGATATAAACGGTTTTTCTGTTGCATTCAGTGTTGTGTTGAACATCACCGTGCCTCCCACAGCTGCATACAGAGGACCAGCTGGCAACACACCAGCCCCTTTGGTTAAACCTGGAGGAGACAGTTACAGGTCTGATTAGGACTCTGATAAGCTGCATACATTACAAAATAAACCAAAAAAGAAAATACAAAAAAGATGAGCAGACTGTTGAGAGATGATTGATAAGGACTAGATTTATGACTAATTTCATAGCAGTTTTCATATTTTCCATAACACAAGGTATGAATGTCTTAAAAACATGATTTAAAACACAAACTGATAAAGTGAAGGTGACTGTCAATGATAAGAAGTATTTGAAGCAGCTTTTTGTCATATAAACACTGCAGCACTGTTGGTGGTTAAACTTTCTTTCATTACACAACGGGTTACAAAAGCATGGAGCTTAACTGCCTTGGAAGAACTTTATATCAAAGCTTTTAGTCCACATTATGGAAATCAAGTCTGATAAAGTGACCCAGACCACAAGAGATCAGAACAGACAACCCACACACTATCAATAGTTTGATTGGCACAATTTTTTAATCCCGTTAGTATTGTATTAACCCGTTATTATTGTATCAGTTCTTTGTCGCAGTAGTTTTAAACTTTGTAATATTGTCTCTTTAAGGGGACGAGAAGAGTACGTTGTGGGATAAACAGGCTGAAACAAAAAATATATGCTTGTGTTGGCCCGTTTCTTTTTTTATTAAAAAGTTGCTAAAACGAAGATGGACGTGGTTTTTTGCAGTTCATTTTGCAACACATTCATGTGCCTGACTCGCAGGTCATTGGATAGATATCATAATCAGACGTTTCAATCACTCCAAATAAAATATGAAACGTGAAACGCAAAATGGAGCAAAGAACACTGGAAGAAGTTTGTGGCAACCAATAATGTAAGAACGTCCAATAATGTAATACCTGCCGATAACGTAATCATTATAAACGTAATAAAGTTGTAATGCTTCATTACATTTAAAATGACCCACATTATTAAGTTATTGCCAGGTATTACATTATTGGACTATTACATTTTCGGTTGCTACACGGTTAAAGGTGTTTCTTACCTGCAAACGACAGAAAGAAGAGCCAAAGGAAAGGTAAAGTATCCATTGATCCGTCTTTGTGAGATATAAGCAGATGAGGGAAAGTCAACCATCAGTCTTTTACTGTTAAAATAAGGTGATGTGAGACAGCCCTCTGGTATAATGATTATCTGAGCCAGTTAATGAATGCAGAGTTACTTACGTGCTGACTTACAAACTGTCCACATCATAGCATGAGCCCTCTGCGGTCAGGTCCTAAAGCGACAGCTCGTCGCCCTCTTGTGGTGTGAGTGTGTTTGTATTGGCATAATGATGGACAGATGAAAACTGATATTATTCATCCCACAGACTGAAACTTAGACATAATAGCCTCCTGATATCGATTTTGAAACAAAATTGTGCCATGTGAGCATGCAGGTGGGCCAAGGTTGTGGACAAACTGTCTCAGGGAATGTAACAGGTTTACATTAAAACAAGAGTAATTGATCAAACTAAGGTTTATGCAAATAAACAATGAGGCAAGGAAAAGGCAGATGTACGCAGTGTGTTGAAGGTGCAATGTCAGCAACAATGATGTAGAATGAATGTCAGGTACAGAAACAGGATGAGACAGAGTGAAGCATGCACAGCTATTATAGCCTATTATTATAAGATCCCAGGTGATCGAAATCAGCTGACAGCCCTTCCATGTCCCTCTATCCACTGAGCTTGGCCTGGATCATCCAAGATCATTGGACCAGCGTCACACCGACTGACACTGACAAACCAAGAAACTGAAATAAACTAAAATAAATACCTGTAACAATAAAATAACTACTGTAAGCCACGCACAGTGTGTGTTCTTATCACAAGCATTGGGAACCTGAGGACATAAAAGTTTGTCACTCTACAATAAAATAAAGATTTTACTCATGTCCAACTGTGATAGTTGTTGCTGTTAATATTACTAACATTACTTCTCCTCAAGAAGGAGCCTATTTTATATTTAATTATCTATTTAAAAGTTGCTCCGTGTGTACGTTGTTAATGATGAATGAACAAGGTGGACCTTGTCTTGTTTATCTGATCAACGTTTTAGGGAAATGATGATGGGAGAGTCCCATTTGCGCAGATACTTCCTGATATATTATTCTGAAATAAGCAAAGGGAAAGTGAAGAGGTGTGATCCTCTTCTCTCTCTTCATACTTGATGATACTGCAGACGAAATGGAAACATCTGTGATACGCTTCATCATCCTGGGAGTCATCTCAGGTGAGCTCTTTGCACTTGACAGTATTTATTCATTTATTTATCAAAATATAACCATAAATTATTGATGCTTAAAAGCATGAGATATAAAATGGAACCATCTTACAGCAAAGTCATAGCTCTTTTTTAAGAGAAATTGTATAAGCTTCTGACTACTAATATGAATCTCCTGGATCTTGTTAAACTGGAAGAAAAAAACAAAACATTTCAGTCAAAATGCAGCACTGAAATAAATACAAGTGGTTGTATACTTCATACACCAGAGTTATTAAGCTAATTTCCTCCAAGTGACTTCCTCTCTTTGTTTGAGGAGAAGTAGTTGTTGTGTTGTGATCTACATTTTCTACCAGTGGGAAAAAACCTCATATGATTTGTTGAAGAGAAATCTGTGGACAACCTGCTGTGCGAACACATCAGCTACTTAGCAATTTGATAATTAGCTTATCTTTATTCAGAGGTTTTTGTTTCTGTTTGTGTTTATTCATCAATATTTTCTCCATCTGTGATTGTGATTTAAGCATCAGTGTCTCCATCACAGTCTGACTGTAACTGTCTCCTCCAGGTTTAACCAAAGGGGCTGGTGTGTTGCCAGCTGGTCCTCTGACTGCAGCTGTGGGAGGCACGGTGATGTTCAACACAACAGTGGCTCCACCAGAAAAACCATTTATATCAATTGTCTGGAGTATCGATGGTAGAACTATAATCAGTTCATCGAGTGGTGGAAACTTCACTGCACCAGGGTATGAAGGCAGGATCACCGTCTTCATCTCTACTGGATCTCTAGAGCTCAGGAATCTGGCTCTTAGTGACAGTGGATTATACGGAGTTAGCATTTTACGACAGGGAGCAGGAGCCATGCTTGGAAGCATCACATTGAAGGTTCTCGGTGAGTAAATACTTCACACGTTTCATCTCTTTCAGCACTGAATAGAGATCATGCATAGCAGTTCAGCAAGAAATACATAATTGAGTTTCTGTACTCAGTGGTTAAATTATTACAGTATATAACAACATAATGATAATAACTTAGGCAAATGTTTTATGTGTCGCAAAAGCTTGAACTCGCTGTGACAACATGAATTAAAACAGATACATACATACATAATAATATGAGAAAAACAATGTTTTTTCTTAAGATTTTTTTTTGGCCTTTTCAAGCCTTATTTTGATAGAGACAGCTGAAGAGTGACAGGGATGTCGGGAGAGAGAGATGGGGAATGACACGCAGGAAAGAGCCACAAGTCAGATTCGAACGCTGGGCTTCCACAGCAACGACTGAGCCTTCACACATGATGTGGCTGCTCTACCAACTGAGCTAAACGCCGCCCCATTTAATTCATTTTCTTAATGACGCAGAAACACATTCTTTTAGGTGTATATTAACAACCATGAGATTTTGTTAAGGTCAATATAGTCAAGATAAAAGGCAAGTCTGAATTCAATAGCTCGAAAGTAGAATTTTGGATACGCTCTAATGTATCTACATTATCATTATCAACTATACTGACTAAATTCTTCTTTATTTCTTTTTAGTCTCAAGAGATAACACAAACCTTCAATGTTGGGTCAATTTTCCTTTTATTAGGTAGAGACAAGGACAAAAACTTTGTTTTTCACCTATAGAGAGTCTTCAATGTGTCAGTAACTGTCAGTAACACAGACTTTGTGTAGTTTAACAGGTATGTTCTCTCTCTCTCTCTCTCTCTCTCTCTCTCTCTCTCTCTCTCTCTCTCTCTCTCTCTCTCTCTCTCTTTTTATTTTAACCTACAGAGCCAGTCTCCAATGTGGTGGCAACTGCAAACAACACAGACTTGGTGGAGTTCAAAGACTCTGTCCGTCTGTCCTGCTCCTCCTCTGGACCCTCTCTCTCTTTCCTCTGGTTAAACGGTAGCTCTGAGGTTACAGCCAGTGACAGAGTTCAGCTCACCGATGGA
Organism: Nibea albiflora; assembly: GCA_014281875.1. NCBI lineage: Eukaryota > Metazoa > Chordata > Actinopteri > Sciaenidae > Nibea > Nibea albiflora. Next base: position 20,191 of record JABGLX010000296.1, read on the forward strand.
AACTCCACTCTCACTATAGTCAGTGTGACCCGCTATGACCAGGGACCATTCATGTGTCATGTGTCCAACCCTGTAAGCTCTGCCACCAGTGAGCCAATACGCCTCTCTATCTATGGTGAGTACGTTATCTGACAACATCTGCACGCAAACATCTGACAGAGCCACATATTTTTCTCAGGAGTTGGTAGAGACGTGAACAGAACTAAAAGGAGAGTAACTCAGATTTACCAGGTGAGCAGAAACATAACTCCAATGTTAGTCTGTATGTACTGGATGTGGAACCCTAAACATGCTGTTTGCTAACATGTTACCCATGTTGTGTTTACAGCTTGTTTCTGCTACCTCCAAGTGGCCAAAACAGAATTACTGTTACATTTACATTTTTCACTCAAAGTTCATGATCTTTTGCCCAACAGAGAGAATATCAGATGCTTCTGTCACATCATCATCAACTCAGCCAATCGAGGGGACGTCTGTCAACTTAACCTGTGAGGCTGCTGGCTCTGTCGTTAGCAGAAAGTGGAAGAAGGGTGACTCATATGTGCTGCCTGACCACATTCATTTCTACGACAACAAGAGAGTGCTGTCCTTCCAACCTCTAAAGAAAACAGATAGTGGAGAATATTCCTGTGAAATCAGCAACCCTGTCAGCAACGATGCAGCTAAATACAGGATGGTTGTTAACTGTAGGTAACAAACTGTACAGTCTTTATCATTTGTTGATGACATAAATAACTGTGTACTACTGAAATGTTTTGTTTCTTGACCTGCAACACAAGATTTTAGACTTTCAAATGACTTTTTGAACAGGCTTTATATTCTTTGTTATATGCATTATTATTTGCGTTGTCTGCTTTTCAGATGGGCCAGAAAATGTTCAAATCACAGGTCCAAGTGAGATCCATCTTAATCAGACCTTAACATTGATCTGCTCTGCCCAGTCCACACCAGCTGCTAGTTACACCTGGTTCCTGAATGGGACAGAGATTCACCATTCTGCTGTGTTCACTAAAGTCATCACTAAATATTCTGACAGTGGCCAATACACCTGTGAAGCCATGAATATTATAACTGGGAGAACATCATCAGCAGAGAACGGACTGACTGTAACAGGTACCGAGATGGTGTTGGATGGTGATGTTGTTGATACATATTGTGATTAATTCATAGTATTCTACATTTAATAACTGAGAGGTAGTAGGCAAAGACTTATCAAATGTGTCAGATACATGAAGCTCATTAAACGACACACTAGACTCAACTATGAACTAGTCAAATTTATTTAAGTAATTTAAAATATTTAAAGTCAAATTCTTTGCAGTTTTACAGTTCAATATTTTGCGACTGATGGACGATGTTTTTTGAAAATAAGTGCTTACACTCAAAACATTTTTTTAGGCCACTTATGAATTTCAAATACATAGAACATTTTCATTACATAGTCATTATTATAATAATAGTAATAGTACTAATGAACTCAAAATGACTGCATTCATTCTCACTGTTGGATTTGGGCAAACAAGTTGGCTTTATTAATATTGATGCATAAACCTGGCTACTACTGCATTACTGTGTAGTGGAAGCACATTGAGTTTTATTAGTTGAGTTTATTACAGAGATCTACTAACTTCACATTTTCTAACACCACATCCTCTCATTCTTTTCATCCTCAAACTTGTAGTCATCAGCTCTAACTTTGTTTTTAAGCCCTCCCAGAAAAAACATCAGGCTGTTCGTCTGGCTGCATCGCTGGAATAGTAATCGCATGTTTGGTCGTCTGTGGAGCAGCTGCTGGTGGAGGAGGGTACTACATTTATAGAAAAAAGTAAGTGGAAAATAACTTTAATGTTTAACCGGAGAAGCATTTTTACTAATATGCACCAATCACAATTATGATAAATGTGACAGCTCAGTAATCACACGTTTGAATGCAAAAGGACGACTTGGAGACTGATGTCCTAAAGATTGAGAGGATACCAGCCAAGAATGAGCCAAACACAACATAAGTTACTGTTTGAAGTAGAGTAAAATCTGATTTCACCACCACATTTGAACAATGTTTTATTTTTTTATATTTAGACGAAAAAGTAACAACAAAGCCCCGCCTCTTTCTACTCCTAAAGGTTAGTATATTTGATCTTACTTCATCACACACACACAACACACACACACACACACACACACACACACACACACACACACACACCCACACACACACACACACCTATATCACAGTAGAGTACATAGACTGTATATATGAATAATCAGATGTCACCATTTTTCCCTTAGAGCAAGAAGAACATATATATGAGAACCAATAAACTCAATGGAGTTTCCCTTTTAAGGTAAGTTTTGAACTCACTCTTATTTAGAGAAAAGTGATACTAGTGAAATAACTGTGGTGAATGTGTTTACATTTAATTCTGTATGATAACTGAAGCAATACATTTTTCACTTTTGTTTGATATGTTTTGTGTGCTTTTCCACAGTGTATACCTGATGCTAGCTTTTCTTCTCCTGTTCTCATATTGTGTCCAACCTCAAGATTAAAGTCAGCCATTAGTCACTGTGTCCTTCATCAGTGGACACTGCCTGTGGATCTGAGGGACTTCATCTCTGTACAGTAGATGTCTTAAAGAAAAAGCTTTTATTTCTCGATCATCCTCTCTTATACTTCTTATGCACTGTGTTTATTTACCGAGATTTTAATTTACTTTTAACATTGCATTTCATTTCAGTACATTGGTCCTTAATTTCAATGCATACTTTTTAAAAAACATCTTTTTTTTCTTCTTTGATTTCATTTCTTCTGTTTTTTCTGTTTTTTTGAAAGTTACAATTAAAACAAATAAAGTTTGTATTTGTTGATAAGATAATAAGATAAGATAAAGAATGTTTTATCTGTAATCTAACAGCCAGTGAACATGTAATACTACTTATAGATTATGGTAAAACAGTGCTGACTGTGGAAATGAGGTCTGAAGTGTATCATGTTTTAATAAAGATGTACTGTATGCATATCCTCTTACTGTTTACATGAATTAATCTAATCATTGTTTTGCAATGTGATGTTCAGAACATCGCTGACTCCAACAGAAAAACCATTTATATCAATCAGCTGGTATGTTAATGATAGTCATATAATCACTTCAAATGTTGAAAGCATCACTGAACCAGAGTATGAAGGCAGGATCCCCCTCTCCACCTCTACTGGATCTCTAAAGCTCTGGAATGTGGCTCTTAATGACAGTGGAGAATACAGAGTTAACATTACATCACAGGGAGCACAACAAATGACTGGAACCGTCAGACTGGAGGTTCTCTGTGAGCAAATATTTCACATGTTGCATCTCTTTCAGTGCTGAGTGGAGATCATGCATAGCAATTAAGCAAGAAATAATTAGAGTTTGGTGTTTGTGGTTAATGTAACCATGTTATGTTGTGATGTATTATTCTATTACAACATAATAATAATCAGTAAGAATTATCATAAAGCTAGCCACTTTGATCAAGTAAATCCAAACGTTGTAACAGCTGATAAAAATGTATAATAACCTAGTATGACCAGTTACATAACAGTTATTAATATGAAGCCTACTAAGAGTTAATGAGTAACTTAACAACAGCTAAATAAAAGTGTTTTACTGCTCTCTGCAGTGGAAAGTATTCATCTCTGACTACACCTGTGACTGTAGGGTCAGGCCCAAAGTTTGTTTGGCTGACCCGTAACAGCACCAAACTGTGATACCACAGATTCCTGAAGTTCACCTGTGCATCATGGTAGCAATGACCACTGAGTTTGGACAGCATCCAAGATCATGGGAGAGCCTTCAGTTGATTGCTGATTGCCATTCACAGAGCCTAAAAACATAACAAAAAATAACAATTTAACTACTGCATGTCGCACACAGTACATGACTTTATCACTAGCAGTAAATGAATCTAATCGTTGTTTTGCATCGGGAACCTGAGGACATGAAAGTTTGTCACTCCACTACAAAATACAAATTGAGTTCAAAGTCCTCTCTGAATGTTTAGTCCTGTCAAACTGTGATAGTTGTTGCTGTTAACATAAATAACTCCTCCTCAAGAAGAAGCCTATTTACAATATTTAATAATCTATTTAAAAGTTGCTGTGTGTACTTTATCAATGATTAACAAAGTGGACTTTGTCGTTTATTCAGCTGATCTTAAGAGATATGATGATCGTAAAATTCACATTGCACTGTACTTCCGTATATGACCTTAACATAGACCTAAATTATCGAGATGGGCATTTATCGTGTTGAAATAAGCAAAGGGAAAGTGAAGAAGTGTGATCCTCTTCTCTCTCTTCATACTCGATGATACTGCAGACAAAATGGAAACATCTGTGATTTGCTTCATCATCCTGGGAGTCATCTCAGGTGAGCTCTTACCACTTGATACAGCAGACAAAAGCATTTATTCACTCAAAACGTCACCCTCAACTATTAATGCTCAACAGCATCAGACAGCTGATTTTGTGAATGGAGATGTCCCTGTTAGCTGGAAAACTTGTTAAACAGTAAAACTATTTCAATTACAATGCAGAACTGATTTAAATTCAACACTCGATGAGCCAGAGTTCATTATCTAGCAAAGTTTCTCCAATTGACTTCCTCTCTTCGTTAGAGGAGAAGTAGTTAGCATTGTTTTGTATTATAAAGAGTACAATCTAGACTTGCTCTGTATGGAAAGTGTCATGAGATAACTTTTGTTATAATTTGGTGCTCTATAGGTAAAAGTGAATTGAATTGACAACCTGCTGTGCAAACACATCAGCTATTTTGGTTGTAATAAATTCGGCATGGCTTTATTAAGAGGTTTGTTTTGTGTTTGTTTTTTGTTACTGATCAAGTCTTTCTCAGAGACTGTGATTTCAGCATATAATCACAGTGTAATCCTTCACAGACCTCAAACTGTCTCCTCCAGGTTTGTGTTGATAACTGGTTCTCCGATCACAGCTGTGGGAGACACAGTGATGTTCACCACAACACTGACTCCAAAAAATAAAATAAAAACCTGTATCAATAGGCTGAGAAGTGATGACAGAGATATAATCACTGGCTTCAAAACATGACCAGATCAACAGCTAGGCTACTACAAATGAGAGTCATAGGTCTAATCCTTATTAAGCATCTCTCAACAGTCTGCTCACCTTTTTTTTGCATTTCTTTTTTTGGTTTATTTTGTAATGTTAGCATCTTATCAGAGTCCTAATCAGACCTGTAACTGTCTCCTCCAGGTTTAACCAAAGGGGCTGGTGTGTTGCCAGCTGGTCCTCTGTATGCAGCTGTGGGAGGCATGGTGATGTTCAACACAACACTGGCTCCAACAGAAAAACCATTTGTATTAATCACCTGGAATGTTAATTATAGACATATATTCACTTCAAATGTTGAAAACATCACTGAACCAGGGTATGAAGGCAGGATCACCGTCTTCATCTCTACTGGATCTCTAGAGCTCAGGAATCTGGCTCTTAGTGACAGTGGAGAATACAGAGTTACCATTTTACCACAGGGAGAAGGAGCCAAGTCTGGAAGCATCACACTGAAGGTTCTCGGTGAGTAAATACTTCACGTTTCATCTCGCGCTGAATGGAGATCATGCATAGCAGTTCAGCAAGAAATACATAATTGAGTTTCTGTACTCAGTGGTTAAATTATTACAGTATATAACACATAATAATAATAACTGAGGCAAATGTTTTATGTGTTGCAAAAGCTTGAACTCGCTGTAACAACATGAATTAAAATAGATACATACATACATAATAATATGAGAAAAACAATGTTTTTTTTGGCCTTTTCAAGTTTTATTTTGATAGAGAAAGCTGAAGAGTGACAGGGATGTGGGGAGAGAGAGATGGGGAATGACACGCAGGAAAGAACCACAAGTCAGATTCGAACGCTGGGCTTCCACAGCAACGACTGAGCCTTCACACATGATGTGGCTGCTCTACCAACTGAGCTAAACACCGCGCCATTTAATTAATTTTCTTAGTGACGCAGAAACACATTCTTTTAGGTGTATATTAACAACCATAATGTATATACACTGTATCATCTCAGAGGAAAACTGAAGACACTGTTAAAAATGTGGCAAAAGAGATTCAGTCAAAGGACTACCATCAGTACAACTTACAGACCATGAAACACTACAGACATGAATCAGACAAACAACAATGAATAATGAAGGACATGAGAGTCAGCAGGTGTGTTTATGTTCTGCCTTTTTTGATTTATTGGATGAGATTTTGTTAAGTTCAATATAGTCTAGATAAAAGGCAATTAATTCAGAATTAAGTCAAATCTCACCGTTAAGTCTGTGGCCTCAAATCCTGGATGTCTTGATTTCTCAAGTCTGAATTCAATAGCTCGAAAGTAGAATTTTGGACACGCTCTAATGTATCTACATTATCATTATCAACTATACTGACTAAATTATTTTTTATTTCTTTTTAGTCTTGAGAGATAACACAAACCTTCAATTTTCCTTTTATTAGGTAGAGACAAGGACAAAAACTTTGTTTTTCACCTATAGAGAGTCTTCAATGTGTCAGTAACTGTCAGTAACACAGACTTTGTGTACTTTAACAGGTATGTTCTCTCTCTCTCTCTCTCTCTCTATTTTTTATTTTAACCTACAGAGCCAGCCTCCGATGTGGTGGTAACTGTCAGTAACACAGACTTGGTGGAGTTCAAAGACTCTGTCTGTCTGTCCTGCTCCTCCTCTGGACCCTCTCTCTCTTTCCTCTGGTTGAACGGCAGCTCTGAGGTTACAGCCAGTGACAGAGTTCAGCTCACTGATGGAGGCTCCACTCTCACTATAGTCAGTGTGACCCGCTATGACCAGGGACCATTCATGTGTCGTGTGACCAACCCTGTCAGTACTGGTATCAGTGGCCCAGTTAACCTCACCATCAGCTGTGAGTTTCTAATTATATGTGCCTTCTTCTTGTCTTGCACGACATGCATGCAGCTCTAAATTTGCATATTTCAGTTTCAAAGTTATAGAGCTGTGTTACACGTCATGTAGATTTTTTTTCAAGCTGCTCGTATTACTTTTGGTGATTTTTTTGGTTTTCTTTTCCTTTTTCATTCCTTGTGTGCTGCACACTGTAGATGGTCCAGAAGATATTAAATTGACAAAATATCCGTTACAAGAATACTTTGAGGAAGGATCAAACATCGCCCTGTCCTGCTCAGCTGTCTCCCGACCCTCTGCACGGTTTTACTGGTTTCTGAATGCAGACAAGCTGTCTGATACTGGACCAGAGCTCACACTGATGAACATTCAGATAAATCACAGGGGAAGCTACAGCTGTCAGGCATTTAACCCCAAAACTCTGAGATATGAAGCATCTCAGCCATCGGTTGTGTCTGTGCTGGGTAAGTTGGAATTGTATTGGCATGTTTTGGTGTCCAGCCTGTAGTCCACGTTCTCATGACTTCATGTGTTTTAACAAGCCATTATTACCCACAGCACCTGTTGCCAACGTGGTGGTAACTGTCAGTAACACAGACTTGGTGGAGTTCAAAGACTCTGTCCGTCTGTCCTGCTCCTCCTCTGGATCCTCTCTCTCTTTCCTCTGGTTGAACAGCAGCTCTGAGGTTACAGCCAGTGACAGAGTTCATCTCACTGATGGAGGCTCCACTCTCACTATAGTCAGTGTGACCCGCTATGACCAGGGACCATTCAGGTGTCATGTGTCCAACCCTGTAATCTCTGCCTCCAGTGAGCCAATACGCCTCAACATCTACGGTGAGTTACTAACCTACATGCTCAGTACTTTATCTGACAACATCTGCACACAAACATCAGAGTTTAGATTATTGTCACAGCTTGGTAAGGAATGTTTTTGCTTTGTTTTCTTGTCTGTTCGATTGTACAGTCAGTTTAATATTAGAAAGTGTTTATCACAGGCCTTTTTATTACATCACACTGTACAGAGGTTTATCTTTTCCACTGATAAATTAGTATGTACATATTAATCTGTTATGCTGGATGCCAGACAAACACAATTAGCTAAAGAGCCACATATTTTTCTCAGGAGTTGGTAGAGACGTGAACAGAACTAAAAGGAGAGTAACTCACATTTACCAGGTGAGCAGAAACATAACTCCAATGTTAGTCTGTATGTACTGGATGTGGAACCTAAACATGCTGTTTGCTAACATGTTACCCATGTTGTGTTTACAGCTTGTTTCTGCTACCTCCAAGTGGCCAAAACAGAATTACTGTTACATTTACATTTTTCACTCAAAGTTCATGATCTTTTGCCCAACAGGGAGAATATCAGATGCTTCTGTCACATCATCATCAACTCAGCCGATTGAGGGGACGTCTGTCAAGTTAACCTGTGAGGCTGCTGGCTCTGTCGTTAGCAGAAAGTGGAAGAAGGGTGACTCATATGTGCTGCCTGACCACATTCATTTCTACGACAACAACAGAGTGCTGTCCTTCCAACCTCTAAAGAAAACAGATAGTGGAGAATATTCCTGTGAAATCAGCAACCCTGTCAGCAACGCTGCAGCTAAATACATCATGATTGTTAACTGTAGGTAACAAACTGTACCGTCTACATTTACTGTTCAAAACTTTTTGTGTTTCATTATTTGTGCTTTATATTTTTACTGTCTGCTTTTCAGATGGGCCAGAAAATGTTGGAATCACAGGTCCAAGTGAGATCCATCTTAATCAGATCTTAACATTAAAGTGCTCAGCTCAGTCCACACCAGCTGCTAGTTACACCTGGTTCCTGAATGGGACAAAGATTCACCATTCTGCTGTGTTCACTAAAGTCATCACTAAATATTCTGACAGTGGCCAATACACCTGTGAAGCCATGAATATTATAACTGGGAGAACATCATCAGCAGTGCACGGACTGACTGTAACAGGTACCAAGATGGTGTTACCAACAATATTATACATTTGATAATAGACTAGCAGGCTTCCTAAAGATTTGTATTACAAATCTATTCCACCAATCAAAAGTGGCAGATTTATTAGAAGCTCAGCTGCTTGAAACACAAACTCCACTTAAGAATGAAAGAGTGCAATTTATAAATATAAGTATTTAATGTCACATTTAACTTTGCAATTTTACGGTTGTTGTGGGACTCACGACTGATGCCGTTTTTAAAATTAAGTGCCTATATTACCCACGATGCAACTCAACCATCAACAGTACAGCCTATACACACCAGCTTGAAGCAGAGATCGGGATCAAGCTACACCCAAAAAAAAGTTTTGGTCTAATTGCAGGACTTACGCATTTCAATTACATAGAATATGTCCATCAATTACAATTACTTAGGTTTAATATAAATTAACTACTAAAACTCATGTTAAGCAAGTAATAATATGTAAGTCATGGTACTTATAAAACTCAATGTGCTTCCACAACACAGTAGTGTAGTAGTAGCCAGGTTTATGCATCAATATTAAGTTTGCCCAATCAGTTTACATGTGCTTTGTGGACTTAGAGAAGGCGTTCGACCGTGTCTCCGGTCGACCGGCGGATCGGTGCAGCTTCTGCAGTGATGCGGACTCTGCGCCGGTCCGTCGTGGTGAAGAGGGACACACACACACACACACACACACACACCTATATCACAGCAGAGTACATATACTGTATATGTGAATAATCAGATGTCACCATTTTTCCCTTAGAGCAAGAAGAACATATATATGAGAACCAATAAACTCAATGGAGTTTCCCTTTTAAGGTAAGTTTTGAACTCATTCTGATTTAGAGAAAAGTGATACTAGTGAAATAATAGTGAAATAACTGTGGTGAATGTGTTTACATTTAATTCTCTATGATAACTGAAGCAATACATTTTTCACTTTTGTTTGATATGTTTTGTGTGCTTTTCCACAGTGTATACCTAATGCTAGCTTTTCTTCTCCTCTTCTCATATTGTGTCCAACCTCAAGATTAAAGTCAGCCATTAGTCACTGTGTCCTTCATCAGTGGACACTGCCTGTGGATCTGAGGGACTTCATCTCTGTACAGTAGATGTCTTAAAGAAAAAGCTTTTATTTCTCGATCATCCTCTCTTATACTTCTTATGCACTGTGTTTATTTACCGAGATTTTAATTTACTTTTAACATTGCATTTCATTTCAGTACATTGGTCCTTAATTTCAGTGCATACTTTTTTAAAAACATCTTTTTTTTTCTTCTTTGATTTTATTTCTTCTGTTTTATTTGCTCTGTGAAGCACTTTGGGCTGCATGATTGCATGAAAGTTACAATTAAAACAAATAAAGTTTGTATTTGTTGATAAGATAATAATAAAATAGCAAGATCCATCAATACAATGCAATACACAAAACATTAATGTTTTATCTGTAATCTAACAGCCAGTGAACATGTAATACTACTGATAGATTATGGTAAAACAGTGCTGACTGCGGAAATGAGGCCTGAAGTGTATCATGTTTTAATAAAGATGTATCCTCGTCTTATGGTTTACTTGAACTGATACGTTTGACTTTTGCTCACAAAATTAAGTCAACTATTTCATTTCATATCTCAGAATTTGGGGGTTAAATGCCTGACAGCTGCTGACATACTGAAAACAGTAAAACAGGTCAGAGGGTCTGGAGACAAGCAAAATTAGAGCCTCTGGCCGCTCTAACTATATTACCCAGTTAATGAATGTTATTTACGTGCTGACTTCCAAACTGTCTGCATCATAAAATAAACCCACTGAGTCTGCAGTCAGATCCAGACACATTTAAAAGCTTTTAGTTTAAATTTAGATGTAAAAATCTAAAAAAAAAAGTGTGGAGTTGTATAGACTGAGGATACTTGTGAGCAATTGCGCCCTCTAGTGCCCCAATAATATATATACAGTGGACAGACAGAAGAAGTGCTTGGTCATGGTGGAATTGTTGGGTCTCTGTAAATGATATTATGAACAGTACAATCTAGACTTGCTCTGTATGGAAAGTGTCATGAGATAACTTTTGTTATAATTTGGTGCTGAATTGACAGCTACTTTGGTTTGTTAGCAGTTTGATAATTGGTTTAATCAAAGGGGCTGGTGTATTGCCAGCAGACATTAACATTTGTATTAAAAGGATCGAGAAGTGATGATAGAGATATAATCACTTCAAGGGTTGAAAACAACAGCAGATCAGCAGCAGAGTAAGATTTAAAAGTGTCAAGGTCTTCTGCTGTTGTTTGCTGTATTATGTGTTTCACATCTCAGATTTTATTGGAATGACTGATGGTAAAATTAGCATTTAGTGTGATTATTATATCTAACAATTACTTGCAAGTTTATCTCTTAAAACTGAAACTGAAACTTGTGATTTATTAAGGGAGATAAACCTGAAAGGTCAGTAAACACTGGTTAAACATTGCACCATAAGTAATCAGATGGGATAAGATAATCAATGAATTGTTGTAAACTTCTTCAAAGGCGGTTAAGCTCCATGCTGTTTTGATCATATGTGTAAGTAATAGAAGTAAGTTTAACCACAAAAAATGCTGCAACAAAGAGTTTATATGACAAAAAGCTGCTTCAAATGCTTCTTATTATTGAGTGTTCCTAGTACGGAACCTTGTGGGACTCTGTGACAGACTTTCGTATGCATGGAGGATTCATCATTGATGTGAACAAACTGACATCGATCTAAGAAATACGACTTAAACCAGCTTAGGGCGGTTCCTTTGATGCCAATCTGATGTTCCAGTCTCTGTAAAAGAATTTGATGATCTATGGTATCAAATGCAGCACTAAGATCTAACAGGACGAGTACAGAGATGAGTCCTTTGTCTAATGCCATTAGGAGATTGTTTGTGACTTTGACTAGTGCGGTCTCTGTGCTATGATGCACTCTAAATCCTCACTGAAAATCCTCAAATAAACTGTTCTTATGAAGAAATTCACACAGCTGATTAGCTACAGCTTTCTCAAGTAACTTAGAAAGAAAGGGAAGGTTTGATATCGGTATATAATTGGCTAAAACCTCTGGATCTAGAGTGGGCTTTTAAAGAAGAAGTTTAATTACAGCTACTTTAAAGGACTGTGGTACATATCATACATATACATATTATGGTACATAATAAAGAAAGATTGATCATATCCAATAAAGAAGGGCTAACTGGAGGTAAAATATCATTGAGCAGCCTGGTTGGGATGGGGTTTAGGAGACAGGTTGATGGCTTAGATGAAGAAAGGTTTAAAAAAAACATTTGTCTTAAAAGTCTGGAGAAGTGATGATAGATATATACTCACTTCAAGGGTTGAAAACAACATGAGATTAGCAATGTAGTATGATTTAAATATTTCAATGTCTTCTGCTGTTGTTTGCTGAACAGTTACTTGCAAGTTTATCTCTTTTATGTGGTTGTGATTTATTAGGGAGGTAGATCTGAAAAGTCAGTGAACACTGGTTAAACATTGAGCCATAAGTAATCAGATAGGATAAAATATTCATTGAAATGTTGTAAACTTCTTCAGCTCCTGCTGTTTTGATCATATGTGTAAGTAATAGAAGCAGGTTTAACCACAAAAAATGCGGCAACAAAGACTTTATATGACAAAAAGCTGCTGCAAATGCTTTTTATTATTGACAGCCACCTTCACTTTATCAGTGTTTGTTTCTTTTTAAATAGACATTCAGACCATTGTATTATGGAAAACATGAAAACTACTATGAAATGAAAGTCCTAAATCTAGTCCTTATCAATCATCTCTCAACAGTCTGCTCATCGGTTCTTGTCTTTTCTTCATTTGGATTGTGTGAAAGATTTGTCTTTCTTGGTTTATTTGGTAATGTTAGCATCTTATTAGAGTCTTAATCAGACGTGTAACTGTTTCCTCCAGGTTTAACCGAAGGGGCTGGTGTGTTGCCAGCAGACATTAACATTTGTATTAAAAGGCTCAAGAAGTGATGATAGAGATATAATCACTTCAAGGGTTGAAAACAACAGCAGATCAGCAGCAGAGTACGATTTTAAAGTTTCAAGGTCTTCTGCTGTTGTTTGCTGTATTATGTGTTTCACATCTCAGATTTTATTGGAATGACTGATGGTAAAATTTGCATTTAGTGTGATTATTATATCCAACAATTACTTGCAAGTTTATCTCTTAAAACTGAAACTGAAACTTGTGATTTATTAAGGGAGATAAACCTGAAAGGTCAGTAAACACTGGTTAAACATTGCACCATAAGTAATCAGATGGGATAAGATAATCAATGAATTGTTGTAAACTTCTTCAAAGGCGGTTAAGCTCCATGCTGTTTTGATCATATGTGTAAGTAATAGAAGTAAGTTTAACCACAAAAAAAATGCTGCAACAAAGAGTTTATATGACAAAAAGCTGCTTCAAATGCTTCTTATTATTGAGTGTTCCTAGTACGGAACCTTGTGGGACTCTGTGACAGACTTTCGTATGCATGGAGGATTCATCATTGATGTGAACAAACTGAGATCGATCTAAGAAATACGACTTAAACCAGCTTAGGGCGGTTCCTTTGATGCCAATCTGATGTTCCAGTCTCTGTAAAAGAATTTGATGATCTATGGTATCAAATGCAGCACTAAGATCTAACAGGACGAGTACAGAGATGAGTCCTTTGTCTAATGCCATTAGGAGATTGTTTGTGACTTTGACTAGTGCGGTCTCTGTGCTATGATGCACTCTAAATCCTCACTGAAAATCCTCAAATAAACTGTTCTTATGAAGAAATTCACACAGCTGATTAGCTACAGCTTTCTCAAGTAACTTAGAAAGAAAGGGAAGGTTTGATATCGGTATATAATTGGCTAAAACCTCTGGATCTAGAGTGGGCTTTTAAAGAAGAAGTTTAATTACAGCTACTTTAAAGGACTGTGGTACATATCATACATATACATATTATGGTACATAATAAAGAAAGATTGATCATATCCAATAAAGAAGGGCTAACTGGAGGTAAAATATCATTGAGCAGCCTGGTTGGGATGGGGTTTAGGAGACAGGTTGATGGCTTAGATGAAGAAAGGTTTAAAAAAAACATTTGTCTTAAAAGTCTGGAGAAGTGATGATAGATATATACTCACTTCAAGGGTTGAAAACAACATGAGATTAGCAATGTAGTATGATTTAAATATTTCAATGTCTTCTGCTGTTGTTTGCTGAACAGTTACTTGCAAGTTTATCTCTTTTATGTGGTTGTGATTTAATTAGGGAGGTAGATCTGAAAAGTCAGTGAACACTGGTTAAACATTGAGCCATAAGTAATCAGATAGGATAAAATATTCATTGAAATGTTGTAAACTTCTTCAGCTCCTGCTGTTTTGATCATATGTGTAAGTAATAGAAGCAGGTTTAACCACAAAAAATGCGGCAACAAAGACTTTATATGACAAAAAGCTGCTGCAAATGCTTTTTATTATTGACAGCCACCTTCACTTTATCAGTGTTTGTTTCTTTTTAAATAGACATTCAGACCATTGTATTATGGAAAACATGAAAACTACTATGAAATGAAAGTCCTAAATCTAGTCCTTATCAATCATCTCTCAACAGTCTGCTCATCGGTTCTTGTCTTTTCTTCATTTGGATTGTGTGAAAGATTTTGTCTTTCTTGGTTTATTTGGTAATGTTAGCATCTTATTAGAGTCTTAATCAGACGTGTAACTGTTTCCTCCAGGTTTAACCGAAGGGGCTGGTGTGTTGCCAGCAGACATTAACATTTGTATTAAAAGGCTCAAGAAGTGATGATAGAGATATAATCACTTCAAGGGTTGAAAACAACAGCAGATCAGCAGCAGAGTAAGATTTAAAAGTGTCAAGGTCTTCTGCTGTTGTTTGCTGTATTATGTGTTTCACATCTCAGATTTTATTGGAATGACTGATGGTAAAATTTGCATTTAGTGTGATTATTATATCCAACAATTACTTGCAAGTTTATCTCTTAAAACTGAAACTGAAACTTGTGATTTATTAAGGGAGATAAACCTGAAAGGTCAGTAAACACTGGTTAAACATTGCACCATAAGTAATCAGATGGGATAAGATAATCAATGAATTGTTGTAAACTTCTTCAAAGGCGGTTAAGCTCCATGCTGTTTTGATCATATGTGTAAGTAATAGAAGTAAGTTTAACCACAAAAAAATGCTGCAACAAAGAGTTTATATGACAAAAAGCTGCTTCAAATGCTTCTTATTATTGAGTGTTCCTAGTACGGAACCTTGTGGGACTCTGTGACAGACTTTCGTATGCATGGAGGATTCATCATTGATGTGAACAAACTGAGATCGATCTAAGAATACGACTTAAACCAGCTTAGGGCGGTTCCTTTGATGCCAATCTGATGTTCCAGTCTCTGTAAAAGAATTTGATGATCTATGGTATCAAATGCAGCACTAAGATCTAACAGGACGAGTACAGAGATGAGTCCTTTGTCTAATGCCATTAGGAGATTGTTTGTGACTTTGACTAGTGCGGTCTCTGTGCTATGATGCACTCTAAATCCTCACTGAAAATCCTCAAATAAACTGTTCTTATGAAGAAATTCACACAGCTGATTAGCTACAGCTTTCTCAAGTAACTTAGAAAGAAAGGGAAGGTTTGATATCGGTATATAATTGGCTAAAACCTCTGGATCTAGAGTGGGCTTTTAAAGAAGAAGTTTAATTACAGCTACTTTAAAGGACTGTGGTACATATCATACATATACATATTATGGTACATAATAAAGAAAGATTGATCATATCCAATAAAGAAGGGCTAACTGGAGGTAAAATATCATTGAGCAGCCTGGTTGGGATGGGGTTTAGGAGACAGGTTGATGGCTTAGATGAAGAAAGGTTTAAAAAAAACATTTGTCTTAAAAGTCTGGAGAAGTGATGATAGATATATACTCACTTCAAGGGTTGAAAACAACATGAGATTAGCAATGTAGTATGATTTAAATATTTCAATGTCTTCTGCTGTTGTTTGCTGAACAGTTACTTGCAAGTTTATCTCTTTTATGTGGTTGTGATTTATTAGGGAGGTAGATCTGAAAGTCAGTGAACACTGGTTAAACATTGAGCCATAAGTAATCAGATAGGATAAAATATTCATTGAAATGTTGTAAACTTCTTCAGCTCCTGCTGTTTTGATCATATGTGTAAGTAATAGAAGCAGGTTTAACCACAAAAAATGCGGCAACAAAGACTTTATATGACAAAAAGCTGCTGCAAATGCTTTTTATTATTGACAGCCACCTTCACTTTATCAGTGTTTGTTTCTTTTTAAATAGACATTCAGACCATTGTATTATGGAAAACATGAAAACTACTATGAAATGAAAGTCCTAAATCTAGTCCTTATCAATCATCTCTCAACAGTCTGCTCATCGGTTCTTGTCTTTTCTTCATTTGGATTGTGTGAAAGATTTTGTCTTTCTTGGTTTATTTGGTAATGTTAGCATCTTATTAGAGTCTTAATCAGACGTGTAACTGTTTCCTCCAGGTTTAACCGAAGGGGCTGGTGTGTTGCCAGCAGACATTAACATTTGTATTAAAAGGCTCAAGAAGTGATGATAGAGATATAATCACTTCAAGGGTTGAAAACAACAGCAGATCAGCAGCAGAGTACGATTTTAAAGTTTCAAGGTCTTCTGCTGTTGTTTGCTGTATTATGTGTTTCACATCTCAGATTTTATTGGAATGACTGATGGTAAAATTTGCATTTAGTGTGATTATTATATCTAACAATTACTTGCAAGTTTATCTCTTAAAACTGAAACTGAAACTTGTGATTTATTAAGGGAGATAAACCTGAAAGGTCAGTAAACACTGGTTAAACATTGCACCATAAGTAATCAGATGGGATAAGATAATCAATGAATTGTTGTAAACTTCTTCAAAGGCGGTTAAGCTCCATGCTGTTTTGATCATATGTGTAAGTAATAGAAGTAAGTTTAACCACAAAAAATGCTGCAACAAAGAGTTTATATGACAAAAAGCTGCTGCAAATGCTTCTTATTATTGACAGCCACCTTCACTTTATCATTTTCTTCTTTTTAAATAGACATTCAGACCATTGTATTATGGAAAACATGAAAACTACTATGAAATGAAAGTCATAAATCTAGTCCTTATCAATCATCTGCTCATCGGTTTTTGTCTTTTCTTTTTTTCTTTTTTGGTTTATTTTGTAATGTTAGCATCTTATCAGAGTCCTAATCAGACCTGTAACTGTCTCCTCCAGGTTTAACCGAAGGGGCTGGTGTGTTGCCAGCTGGTTTAAAAAGAAACATTTATATTAAAAGGCTGGAGAAGTGATGATAGAGATATAATCACTTCGATATCAATATTCCGATACAAACACATGTCAAACTGTGATAGTTGTTGCTGTTAACATAACTAACATAACTCCTCCTCAAGAAGAAGCCTATTTAAAATATCAAATTATCTATTTAAAAGTGTGTGTACATTGTTAATGATTAACAAGGTGGCCCTTTTATTTTATTCAGCTAATCTTTTAGAGATATGATAAATCAGAGTCATCATAGATCATAAAATTCACATTGCACATTACTTCCTTATACTACCTTCATATTGAACTATTGAACTGATATAAATTGATAAACTGAATAAGCAAAGGGAAAGTGAGGCAGTGTGATCCTCTTCTCTCTTGTCATACTTGATGATACTGCAGACGAAATGGAAACATCTGTGATACGCTTCATCATCCTGGGAGTCATCTCAGGTGAGTTCTTACCATTTTGATACAGCGACAAAATCAATTATTTATTCAATTATATATCAAAATATAACCATACTTTGCAAATTTGATAAGTTTTGGGGGTTTTTTTCATAAAAGATGAGCTGAGCTTTTGACTTTGGTTTTTGTCTTTTCTTTTTTGGTTTATTAATAGTTAATAGTTTATTAATCAGACCTGTAATTGCCTCCTCCAGGTTTAACCAAAGGGGCTGGTGTGTTGCCAGCTGGTCCTCTAAATGCAGCTTTGGGAGGCACAGTGATGTTCACCACAACACTGACTCCAACAGAAAAACCATTAGTATCAATTGTCTGGAGTATTAATTCTAGAGATATAGTCACTTCAACAAGTGATGGAAACTTCACTGAACCAGAGTATGAAGGCAGGACAACCCTCTTCATCTCTACTGGATCTCTAGAGCTCAGGAATCTGGCTCTTAGTGACAGTGGAGACTATAAAGTTCGAATTCATACACAGGAAGGACGTCTTTTGCATGGAAACATCAGACTGGAGGTTTTCGGTGAGGAAATATTTCATCTCTTTCAGTCCTGAATGGAGATAAACAGCAAGAGACTGATGTGTTTAACACAGAATCATTGTATTTATATATATATATATACACAGCAGATGAGTATTTATCTCAAATGATGCTGAGTTTTTTTGTTAAAATATTCTTTAAATTACTGTTTAGTTGTGTTTGACACAGAATGAGTACATGTGTGGTGTTTCAGAGTAATTAATTAATGTCTGTAATAGTGTTTATCCAATTTATCACTTCTAATACTTTTGTTTTTTATTTCAAACTAAAGTGCCAGTCTCCAATATGGTGGTAACTGTCAGTAACACAGACTTGGTGGAGTTCAACAGCTCTGTCCGTCTGTCCTGCTCCTCCTCTGGATCCTCTCTCTCTTTCCTCTGGTTGAACGGCAGCTCTGAGGTTACAGCCAGTGACAGAGTTCAGCTCACTGATGGAGGCTCCACTCTCACTATAGTCAATGTGACCCGCTATGACCAGGCACCATTCAGTTGTCGTGTGTCCAATCCTGTAAACACTGAGACCGCTGGGTCAACACCCCTCTCCATCAGCTGTGAGTTCCTAACCTACATGCTCAGTACTTTATCTGACAACATCTGCACTCACAGAGTTTAGATTATTGACACAGCTTAGTCACAGAGCGTCATGCTGAAAATGAAATTAAGGCAAGTGACCCAATCACATGCAGAGAGTGCAGCTACAGGATCATGTACAGAGAGAATTGGTTGTTTTTGATGCCAGATGAAGAAGAGGAGAGCAGCACTTTTCATTATTGTTCTGTATTGTTCTGCATTATTGGTGTTGCTTTGTTTTTTTGTAGTGTTTATCACAGGCCTTTTAAAAATTATATTACATTGTACAGAGGTTTATTTTTTCTGTTGATAAATGTTCATACTAATCAGTTATGATGCCTTAAGTCAAGCTACAGGCCATGTGCCTTTTTATCTTTCATGCAAATTCATAGCATTTACATTTTTTTCTGTTCTTTTCTCCCTGACATTCAGATGGTCCAGAAAATGTCAAATTCATAATATCTCCACCACAAGAACACCATGTGGAAGGATCAAACATCGCCCTGTTCTGCTCAGCTGACTCCAGACCTGCTGCTCTGTTTTACTGGTTTCTGAATGGAAACAAGCTGTCTGATACTGGACCAGCGCTCACACTGATGAACATTCAGATGAATCATACTGGAAGCTACAGCTGTCAGGCCTCTAATGAAAAAACTCTGAGATATGAAACATCTCAGTCTGTAGTTGTGTCTGTGCTAGGTAAGTCTGAATAAAATCATTTGCACAAGTCTATGGATGGATATGGATGAATAAAGGTTGGGATTTAGGCATGTACCTGTGATCAGTATCAGTTAAAACTGTCTTAAAATATTAAAATGCTTAGTACAACAAACATTTGTGTAAGAAAAAGAAACTATCATTAATAAGTTTTTCATCTGATTGGCTGACCGTGTGAAGCATAGCCTGACCTATGGGCTGAAATATGTGCCACCAAAAACTGAATTTGAATCATTTATATTTGAATTTATTAACTTGAATAATTGCATTAAAAAACTGACTGACAAGTAGATTGGCAGACATCCCCTTTCGGTATCTGAGTTGACAATAAGTTGTCAGGTATGGAAGCTAATTTAAATATCCCATCTTAAAATCAGCCTGAAATGTTCCAGCATAAGGGGTAATGTTATAAGAGTTGAAGCATTCAATTCATACCACTTATGTCATAAAGTGTAATATCCAATCATAAGTGCTGTTTCTGCACACTTTTGATGGTCATCTTCGGCCAAGTTTTATAGATGAACTAAGTGAAAACAAAGCAACCCAAAACATTGCACTTTTGAATTAACTTTTTAATCAGGGTTAAGCCTTCCATTCTCCAAAGTGACAGGAGAAACACAAATCTTTACACGTTTCACACTTTCACACTATTTAATTGCCTACCTGACACATACACATACATACACACACGCACAAGCATGTCAGTGGTGGCTGCGCCACACAATGGCAGAAATCACATAATGGATATGCTACTGTATGTGTAATGCAACACTGACAACTATTTCATGAAATAAAAACAAATGCCCACAACAGCAGCAGCTGCGGCACGTTAGTGACAACTGCCTCAGACACAGATGTTTGACACAGAAAAATGAAATTGAATTTTGACAATTGAATTTAAATTGTTAGAACTGAATTTGAATTGTGAGAGCTGAATGTTCAGTTCCAAACTAATAAATTCAATTTCAAATTACAATTCAGATTCAGTTTTTCAATGCAATGATTCAAATTGAACACAAAAAATTTAAATTATGTGATTAAATTTTTTTTTTAATGCAATTATTCAAAATTATTATTTAAAATTCAGATTCAGTTTCTGGTGGCACATGTTTCAGCCCATACTGACCAATTACAGGTATGGTATATATAGGTACCTTAGATATTTTGCTAACTTCATATCTTCACACACCCTCTGATTTTTTTCATTTCCAAGTCAGTGTAAAGTAAAAATAGATATGCATTTTCAGCTTGTCAGACTAAAGAAGAAAGTGTTATTAACCACCCAGCCAAATTTGAATGATTCATCAGGTAAAAATGAGCAGTATTCTCAGAATAGTCTTTCTCTTTCTGTCCAAACACATAGAGTCAGTAGACCCTCTGTTAAAGTAACGTGTAGGATCTGGTGAACGTAGTGTTGTAAGTGGCCAGCTATGAAATCTTATGGATTCAGAAATTATTATATGCTTTGAATCCACAGGTATAATGACACAGTTTCTGTTTACAGATTGTTGTGAAAATCATGTCCTAATCCCCTTTTTCTATTCAAGCTATCCCGGGCGAAACAGGGACCTGTTCAGCTGGCTGCATCGCTGGAATTGCAATTGCATGTTTGGTCTTTGGAGTGATTGCTGGTGGAGGAGGGTACCACATTTATAGAATAAAAACTGAATAACTTAATGTTAAACCAGGAAGACATTTTTTTACTTCTGATTCAATCAAAATTATGATAAATGTGACAGCTCAGTAAACACAGGTTTAGATCCAAAAGCATGACTCAGAGACTGAGGTTATCTAAAAAACATGAGTAGTCCACAAATGTCACATTATGCATCTATTCTCCTTTCCCAGCAGACATTGTGCCAGACATGGGGTATACCGTTAATGTGTCACTTAAGAATTACTAAAGTTTAGAAACTTCCTGGTGTAAATTACCCCAAAAATTACCCAAACACAACATAGCTTACTCTATGAATTGTAAGAATTCAAGAATCAGCTTACATGACCATGTTTGAACAATGTTTTATTTTTTAATCTCTTGGCAAATAAACACCTGTGGTGAATGTGTTTGTATTGAATTCTGCATAATTGAAGCAATGAAATTTCTGATTTTGTTTTATATGTTTTGTGTACTTTGTGCATTTCTACAATGTATATGTAATGCTTGCTTTTATTCTTCTCCTATTGTATCCAGCCTCAACATTGTAAACGAATAAACATATTATATTTGTTGCATTATGATAAGATAATACTGCAATAACAAAATCTATCAAAACACCATTTTGCAGACAACATGTGAATGTTTTATCTGTAATCTAACAGAAAGTGAACGTGAAATACTGTTAACATTGTAAAACATTGGAACTGAGGTTTGAAGTGTATCATGTTTTTAAAAAGATGTAAGATGTATATCCTCTTATCATTTACTTGAATTGATATGTTTGACTTTTGCTCACAATAAATTCAGTCAACTGATGGCTAATGCATGACAATACATGACAGCTGCTGACATGCTGAAACCGAACAGGGCAGAGGGAGACAGTTGAGCAGATCAGCCTGCATTGAATAAGAGCCTCTGGCAGCTCGAATGATATTAGAGAGTTATTTACGTGCTGACCTCCAAACTGTCTGCATCATAAAATAAACCCACTGAGTCTGCAGTCAGATCCTAAAGCTGCAAAAATTTTAACTCTTGTGTGTTGGTATATTGATATATAGTGAAGAGACCGGGATGGTTTAATAAACCAAATGTATTTAGCTATACTCCATATCTTTCAGCTCAAGAAACATTTGAAAGCTTTTAGACAGTGTGGTTTTGAAAACAGGGTCAATTGCCCCCTCTAGTGCCCAAATGAAAAAAAAAGCAAAGCTTCTCTCTTGTATGCCTCTATTGATGATATACAGTATGTAGGAAATGTGATGAAGTGCTTTTTAGAGCTGTAATGCACATGCAGACTCTGCACAGACATCCATGGAGTTTTTAGAGTCATTCATTTA
The DNA here is from genome assembly GCA_014281875.1 of Nibea albiflora. Classification (NCBI taxonomy): domain Eukaryota; kingdom Metazoa; phylum Chordata; class Actinopteri; family Sciaenidae; genus Nibea; species Nibea albiflora. The sequence continues at coordinate 42,761 of JABGLX010000296.1, forward strand.
AATTATAATTATATTGAAACGATTTTTTAAATAGCTTATATACTGTAGAGGCCAATATTTAGTTCACACAAGGCCTCACTGTTCAACAGATAATACAGAAATACTGCATTACAGTTCTAATATAACAAATCTATATCTCTGAGAATCTTTCTCCACTGCCAGTCAAGTATGCATCATGTGATGAGATGGTGCAAATATTTTGAATAAATGTCTAATACCTTTGTAATACATTTCTCTTGCTCTGTGTTGTGTGCTGTGGAAATGTTGTTGATGGTGACAGCTGTGAAGGGTGAATGCCAGCTACAGGAAGAGAACGAGGCAGAGTGAATGCACGCGCAGCGTTTATAGCCAAATGACAACCCTTCCACGTCAGCCATGACCACTGAGTTTGGCCTGGACAGCATCCAAGATCATAGGAGAGCATCACATCGACAGACAATGCCATTCATAGAGCCTAAAAACATATTACAATATAATTCCTGCATGTCGCACACGGCTTGTGACTTTATCACTAACAGTATAAGAAACTTTGTTTAATCAAAGCCGCGTTTTGCATCGGGAACCTGAGGACATGAAAGTTTGTCACTCCAGTACAAAATACAAATTGCGTTCAAAGCCCTCTCTGAATAAAGTCCTGAATGTTTAGTCAAACTGTGATAGTTGTTGCTGTTAACATAACTAACATAACTCCTCCTCAAGAAGGGGCCTATTTACAGTAAAATATTGAATTCTAAATCTATTTAAAATTCACGTTGTGTGTACATTGTTAATAATTAACAAGGTGGACCTTGTCTTTTATTCAGCTGATCTTTCAGAGATATGATGATCAGAAAATCCCATTTGCACATTACTTCCTCATACTACCTTCATATCAGCCTATTGGAATGATAATTTTTTATATTGAAATGATCAGAGGGAAAGTGAAGAAGTGTGACCCTCTTCTCTCTCGTCATACTCGATGATACTGCAGACGAAATGGAAACATCTGTGATACGCTTCATCATCCTGGGAGCCATCTCAGGTGAGTTCTTACCATTGAACACAGGGACAAAATCAATTATTTATTCACTTATGTATCAAAACATAACCATAAATGATCAACGCTCAGTGAAATTGTTTTTTTCCCATTGTGATTGTTTTCCTTTGGGAAATAAATGTGACTGCAAATTTGTAGCTCCTTTTTTTTCCCCCATAAGAAATGGTGTAAGCTTCTGACTACTATTATCAGTGAATAGACACATCAGTTCAGAGCTGTTTTTACAAATGGAGATGTGCCTGTTAGCTGGAAACCCGTTAAACAGAAAAAAATATATATTTCAATCACAATGCAGCACCGAAATAAATACAAGTGGTGGAAAAGAGTTAATTATTAAGCCAGTGACTTCCTCTCTTTGCTAGAGGAGAAGTAGTTAGCGTTGTTTTGTGATCTAAATTGTCCAACAGTGGGAAGTAAATTCATATTTTGGGTTGAAGAGGAATCTGTGTGTGTATGGACAGACAGAAGAAGAAGTGCTTGCTCATGGTGGAATGATATTATAAAGAGTAAAATCTAGACCCGCTCTGTATGGAAAGTGTCATGAGATAACTTTTGTCATAATTTGGTGCTATATAGATAAAACTGAATTGAATTGACAGCCTGCTGTGCAAACACATCAGCTATTTTGGTTGGTTAGTAATTTGATAATCATCCTGGCTTTATCCAGAGGATTGTGTTTCTCACGCAGACTGTGATTTCAGCATATTATTACAGTGTGATCCTTCTCAGACCTGTTACTGTCTCCTCCAGGTTTGTGTTGATAACTGGTTCTCTGATTGCAGCTGTGGGAGACACAGTGATGTTCAACACACCACTGACTTCAGAAAAAAAAAAACATCTCTATCAATAGACTGGAGAAGTGATGATATAATCACTGGGTTGAAAACAACACCAGATCAGTAGCAGCGCAGGATTTAAAGGTTTCAAGGTCTTCTGCTGTCGTTTGCTGTATTCTACTCTTCACACCTCAGATCTTATTGGAGTGACTGTGATGTGTTAGTAATGGAAGCACGTTTAACCACAGGCATTGCTAAAAGCAAGACTTTATATGACAAAAAGCTGCTGCAAATGCTTCTTATTATTGACAAGTCACCTTCACTTTATCATTGTTTGTTACTTTATAGACAATAGACATTCATACTAATGTGTTATGGAAAACATGAAAACATCTATGAAATGAGAGTCATAAATCTAATCCTTATCAATCATCTCTCAACAGTCTGCTCATCTATTTTTGTTTGGTTTATTTAGTAATGTTAGCATCTTATCAGAGTCCTAATCAGACCTGTAACTGTCTCCTCCAGGTTTAACCAAAGGGGCTGGTGTGTTGCCAGCTGGTCCTCTGACTGCAGCTGTGGGAGGCACGGTGATGTTCACCACAACACTGACTCCAACAGCAATTCCATTTCTATCAATTTTGTGGAATATTGATGAGAGAAATATAGTCACTTCAACAAGTGTTCAAAACTTCACTGCACCAGAGTATGCAGGCAGGATCACCCTCTTCGTCTCTACTGGATCTCTAGAGCTCAGGAATGTGGCTCTTAGTGACAATGGAGGATTCAGAGTTTCCATTTTACCACAGGTGGGGAATTCCTTGGAAGGAAACGTCACACTGGTGGTTCACGGTGAGCAAATATTTCGCATGTTGCATCTTTTTCAGCGCTGAATGGAGATTATCCATTGCGAGGTGTATCATTGCATAACAACATAATAGCTGCAAGAATTCGAGTTAGCATAGCACAGCTGGAAAAGACAGCGATCCCCACACTGGAGCATAATGAAAAAAAAAACTCCAATACCAATGAATCAATGATATATTTTAAAATCCCAAATATCTCAGTTAAAACATTATTCATACTCTTATTCCAATGCATAATCCCTGTGATGAATGGCAGAACAATACTTGCTAACCTCTCCAAGATGACTTATGTGACACTTTGAGGACAATCATAAAACTAGTCACTGTGATCAAGTAAACCCAGATAATTTGTAACAACTAATACAAATTTACAATAACGTAACATGACCAGGTACAGTGCTGTCGACTGTATAAAACCTACCAAGAGTTAATGAGTAACTTAGCACCAGTTATTAAATAGAAGTATTTTTCAGCCCACTGTAGTCCGAAGTTTGTTTTGGTGACCTGTAACTACACCCAACAGTGATGTCACAGAGTCCTGGAGTACACATGTGCATCATGACAGTGAGGTTTTACCACTGGAGGGCAGCAGGAATTATGTCAAAGCAAAGATATTTTTTTCTTAAAAAACACTGAAACAGGTTTTATTTTTGATAATCATACACGTGTGAGGAACTTGACTCAGTTTCCTGTTGCTCTCAGTGTACACAGTGTCACAATTTATCACTTCTAATCATTTTTGTTTTTTTTATTTCAACCAATAGAGCCAGCCTCCAATGTGGTGGTAACTGCAAACGACACAGACTTGGAGGAGTTCAAAGACTCTGTCCGTCTGTCCTGCTCCTCCTCTGGATCCTCTCTCTCTTTCCTCTGGTTGAACGGCAGCTCTGAGGTTACAGCCAGTGACAGAGTTCAACTCACTGATGGAGGCTCCACTCTCACTATAGTCAGTGTGACCCGCTATGACCAGGGGCCATTCGTGTGTCGTGTGACCAGCCCTGTAAACTCTGCCACCAGTCAGCCAATACGCCTGAACATCTACTGTGAGTTACAAACCTACATGCTCAGTACTTTATCTGACAACATCTGCACACAAACATCAGAGTTTAGATTATTGTCACAGCTTGGTAAGAAATAGCCAGCAACACTTAACATTTCACCACACACAAGTGATCAGATGGGATAAGATATGTCCCATCTTCCTGCCTGGTTTATCAACTGTTTATTGTGCCAGTCTTAAGTCCACGTTCTCATGACTTCATGTGTTTTAACAAGCCATTATTACCCACAGCACCTGTTGCCAACGTGGTGGTAACTGTCAGTAACACAGACTTGGTGGAGTTCAACAGCTCTGTCCGTCTGTCCTGCTCCTCCTCTGGATCCTCTCTCTCTTTCCTCTGGTTGAACAGCAGCTCTGAGGTTACAGCCAGTGACAGAGTTCAGCTCACTGATGGAGGCTCCACTCTCACTATAGTCAGTGTGACTCGCTATGACCAGGGACCATTCAGGTGTCGTGTGTCCAACCCTGTCAGCAATGTCATCAGTGGCCCAGTTAACCTCACCATCAGCTGTGAGTTTCTAATTATATGTGCCTTCTTCTTGTCTTGCACGATATGCATGCAGCTCTAAAGTTGCATTTTTCAGTTTACAAGTTATAGAGCTGTGTTACACGTCATGTAGATTTTTTTTCAAGCTGCTCGTATTACTTTTGGTGATTTTTTTGGTTTTCTTTTCCTTTTTCATTCCTTGTGTGCTGCACACTGTAGATGGCCCAGGAGATATGAAATTGACAAAATATCCGTTACAAGAATACTTTGAGGAAGGATCGAACATCGCCCTGACCTGCTCAGCTGTCTCCCGACCCTCTGCAGTGTTTTACTGGTTTCTGAATGCAGACAAGCTGTCTGATACTGGACCAGAGCTCACACTGATGAACATTCAGATAAATCACAGGGGAAGCTACAGCTGTCAGGCATTTAACCCCAAAACTCAGAGATATGAAGCATCTCAGCCATCGGTTGTGTCTGTGCTGGGTAAGTTGGAATTGTATTGGCATGTTTTGGTTTCCAGCCTGCAGCTTGAATGTTTTGGTTCACTCTTATTGCATTATTTCCAGCAGCAGGCAGCTGTACACTACCTGTCCAACACTACACTGTTTGGCATCTCCTCTCCAACTCTTTACTCTGGAGCTTTAGTTTAGAAGTAGTGTTTGTCATTTTGTCTCATTAATATTAATGAGCCTCTCTCCTGATTGGCTAGTGGCTCCATGATGTGGCTGAGCGTGGTGACTGTGTAGCTGTTACATCACAACCTTTCAAAAGTTCAGACGTTTCGTAAAAAGGCACAGTTTCTGTGGATCAAGCGGTTGATTATTTCATAGTATTTATATAGCAATCAACCCTCAGTAACTTGATCACATTTGTCTCTGTTTTTATCTTCTGCCCAACAGAGAGAATATCAGATGCTTCTGTCACATCATCATCAACTCAGCCAATCGAGGGGACGCCTGTCAACTTAACCTGTGAGGCTGCTGGCTCTGTCGTTAGCAGAAAGTGGAAGAAGGGTGACTCATATGTGCTGCCTGACCACGTTCATTTTTACGACAACAAGAGAGTGCTGTCCTTCCAACCTCTAAAGAAAACAGATAGTGGAGAATATTCCTGTGAAATCAGCAACCCTGTCAGCAACGATGCAGCTAAATACATCATGATTGTTAACTGTAGGTAACAAACTGTACCGTCTACATTTACTGTTCAAAACTTTTTGTGTTTCATTATTTGTGCCTGCTTTTCAGATGGGCCAGAAAATGTTGGAATCACAGGTCCAAGTGAGATCCATCTTAATCAGATCTTAACATTAAAGTGCTCAGCTCAGTCCACACCAGCTGCTAGTTACACCTGGTTCCTGAATGGGACAGAGATTCACCATTCTGCTGAACTCACTAAAGTCATCACTAAATATTCTGACAGTGGCCAATACACCTGTAAAGCCATGAATAATATAACTGGGAGAACATCATCAGCAGTGCACGGACTGACTGTAACAGGTACCAAGATGGTGTTGACCATGACCAACAATATTATACATTTGATAATAGACTAGCAGGCGTCCTAAAGATTTGTATTACAAATCCATTCCACCAATTAAAAGTGGCAGATTTATTAGAAGCTCAACTGCTTGAAACACAAACTCCACTTAAGAATGAATGAGTGCAATTTAGAAATATGAGTATTTAATGTCACATTTAACTTGATTTGACTTAATTTGACTCACGATTGATTACCCACAATGCAACTCAACCATCAACAGTTTGGTCAAACTGCAGGACTTATGTATTTTAGATACATAGAATTTGTCCATCCATGTGAATTACTTAGGTTTATTATAAATTAACTACTAAAACTGATGTGAAGCAAGTAATAATATGAAGTAGTAATAAAACTCAATGTGCTTCCACTACACAGTAATGTAGTAGTAGCCAGGTATATGCATCAATATTAATAAAGCCAACTTGTTTGCCCAAATCCAGTGAAAACGAATGCAGTCATTTCGAGTTTAGTTAGTTAGTGCTATTACACAAATCTTATTACTTGCTTCACATTAAATGTATTCGTTCATTTATATAAAAACTATGTAGGTTCAAATGGCTGAAAAATTTCTATGCATTTGAAATGTGTAGGTGAGTGTACAGAGATCTGCTAACCTCTCATCTGATTTCTTTCATTTTCAAAGTCGTACTCATCAGCCCTAACCAACGCTGACTCAAATGACATCACTTGAGGCGCAGCACTAGCAGTATATAGCAGTCATGTTCCTCAAGACATGTTACTTTACTAATTTATTTCTTTATTTAAGTGATCCCAAGATCAGGCTGTTCGTCTGGCTGCATCGCTGGAATAGTAATCGCATGTCTGGTCATCTGTGGAGCAGCTGCTGGTGGAGGAGGGTACTACATTTATCGGAAAAAGTAAGTGGAAAATAACTTTAATGTTTAACCAGGAACACATTTTTTCATTAATATGCTTCAATCATAATTATGATAAATGTGACAGCTCAACCCAAAATCACGACTCAGAGACTGATATCCTAAAGACTGAGAGGTTATCCCTTAACTTAATACTAACCTTAAAGACAAAAATGACCCAAACACAACACAGGTTACTGTTTTTGTGTTTGACTCGGAGTAGAATCTGGTTTCATGATCATGTTTAAACAATGTTTATTTTTTCAATATTCAGACAAAGGTTTAACAGCAAAGCCGTGCCTGATTCTGCTACAGGTTAGTTTATCTGATCTTACTTCATACACACATATCACAATATGTCATTTGTAGGTATGAATAATCTGATGTAATCTTTTCTTTCCCCTATAGAGCTCAATGAACGTACATATGAGACCCCTTCAGTCGTATATGAGAACCCTTCAGTCATAAATAAGACCCCTCCAGTCATATATGAGAACCCTTAAGAGAATACATAGATTCAATGCATTTTCTTTTTTGAGGTAAGTTTTCATCATTCTGATTTAGAAAAAAGGGATACATGCATTTTAAAAGGGAGACCCAACAAGAGGTCTCCCTCTCCATCCTAATGTGAAGGAGAAACTACCATCGTGAAACACAAAAAATTCAAGCGGCTCTGTCTTGCATGTGTTTGGTTTGTCTGTTCTGGGCTACTGGAGACATGTTAGTTCAACATGGTGACATCTGTAGAGATAGAAGACTGATTCTAAGATAACAAAAACATGATTATTATTTTCAGTGATTTATTGGAAACATGCACATTATATTCTATTTTTGACATATTGTGTAAAAAGAGACGCCTAAACCTGAAACACTGGACATTTACTGTAAGTAGAAAGAAATTATTACTAAATTGTGGTGATTGTGTTTGCATTTAATTCTGTTGTCATATTGTATCCATCGTCAACACTGTAAGACAAAGGTAACATCCGGGGTTACAATAAGATGATAATGTAATCACAGATTGCTTTCAGTTGCTACTGTATTGTGCACAAAATGTTGTGAAAGTGAACATGTAATCCATTTTTTAAAGAAAATTGTTAAACACTGGAAACTGTGGTAATGAGGTTTGATAAAGATGTATATTTTCTTATAGTTTATCTGAATTGATACGTTTGACTTTGTGTCACAATAAATTCAAATAACAATGAAATTTTCCTGGTGAAATGGAGTTTTGAACTAAGCTTTGTTTGAAAACTAGTCATCACACTTGTAATTGTAATTTTTGAAGCTCATGAGACAACAATTGCTCGAACTATAAAGGGTTAAGTAATTTCATGAAAAGCCATGCCCACTGAGTTTGGCCTGTTTAAGATCATGGGAGCAGCATCACACTGACCGACATTTCCATTCACACACTGTAAATATAGAAAACAATGTAACTGCTGTAAGTCACACATGACTTTATCATTAGCATCGGGAAGATTGACGCTTCACTACCAAATGAAGATCCAGTTAATACTCTGTCCACTCTGAATAAACCCCTGAATGTTTAGTCATGTCAAACTGTGATAGTCGTTGCTGTTAACATGACTTCTCCTAAAGAAGAGGCCTATTTAAGATATTTAATTATCTAATTAAAACTTCCTCTGTGCAACGAGCTTTGTTAATGATTAACAAGGTGGACCTCGTCTTTTATTCAGCTCATCATTCAGGGATATGATGATCATAAAATCTCAATTGCACATTACTTCCTTATACTACCTTCATATAGACCTATTGAAATGAGCATTTATTATGGTGAAATTAGCAAAGGGAAAGTGAGGCAGTGTGCCCCTCTTCTCCCTTGTCATACTTGATGATACTGCAGACAAAATGGAAACATCTGTGATACGCTTCATCATCCTGGGAGTCATCTCAGGTGAGCTCTTACCATTTAACAACAAAATCAGTTATTCACTCATTTCACAAAATGTAACCATCAACTATTGATGCTCAACAGCAGGAGATTGTTTAGTTTGAGGAAATAAAATGTTACCGCAAATTTGTAGTTCAGTTTGTTTTGGTTCTCTTATAAAAGGTTTCTGAGCTTCTGTCTACTGGGATCAGCGTACAGAGTTTCACAGATTTTGTGGATGGAGATATCTCTTAGCTGGAAACTTGTTAAAAGAGAAGATATGTTACCACAATGAAGTGCTGAAAAAATACATACAACCCAAGCGATTATGATGTAACAGCGGATTCTCCTCTCATACATCTCTGTATCATGGAAATGTTTTTGGTGTGGTGAAGTCCAGTATTTCCTTTGCATAGTGAATGTGGCAACATACTCAGAACAACAACAAGTATCAGTATCTTGTAGAGAGGTTGTCTGTTGTCTAAATGATTGGCAATTTGTTTCTGTTTTTCTCTTATTATCGATCAAGACTCACACAGATTGTGATCTAAGCATATCATCACAGTGAGTCCTCATGTCCTGTGTCCTGTAACCGTCTCCTCCAGGTTTAACCAAAGGGGCTGGTGTGTTGCCAGCTGGTCCTCTGAATGCAGCTGTGGGAGGCACGGTGATGTTCAACACAACACTGACTCCAACAGAAAATCCATTTATATCAATCAGCTGGTATGTTAATGGCACACCTATACTCACTTCAAATGTTAAAAACATCACTGAAGCAGAGTATGAAGGCAGGATCACCCTCTTCACCTCTACCGGATCTCTAGAGCTCAGGAATCTGACTCTTAATGACAGTGGACAATACGGAGTTACCATTACACCACAGGGAGCACAACAAATGACTGGGAACATCAGACTGGAGGTTCTTGGTGAGCAAATATTTCACATGCGTCTCTTTCAGCGCTGAATACAGATGATTTATAGCAATCAAGAAATTAAATGTGTTTGGAGTTCAGTGGTTATGCTATTATATAACAAAATAATGATCATTGAGACAAATTGTTAGTTTTCTTTTTATTTTAGCTGCAACAATTTCAGTTAGCATCACAGCTGGGAAACCACAGGTGAAACATTTGTGATTTTATTACCACTAATAACCTCTCTAATGCTAGGTAAAACATTACATTACTTAAACTCGCCAAGATTACTCACTATGTGACACCTTGAGGACAATCATAAAACTAACTGATCAAAATGTACAATAATCTAATCTGATCAGTTACAGTGCTGTCCAATATGTATATGAAACCTACCAAGAGTTAATGAGTAACTTAACAGCAGCTAAACAGAAGTATTTTACTTCTCACTGCAGACTGAAGTTTGTTTTGTTGACCCGTAACCACACTGAATTGTGATGTGACCAACGTATCACAGCAGCAAGGTGGGAGCTTATGCCACTGGAGGTCAGCAACAGTGATGTTAAAGAATAGGTTTACAATTTCTATGTCCTAAAGAGATCTCCTCTTAATGTGCTCTAATGTAAGTGATTTACAGTCCTCAGTTTTGTTTTGTTTTTTTGATTGACTGATCAGCAGCATGAATGAAATACATTTGAGAAGGTGTGGATGTTTTGTTTTATGGCGCTGGGATTTTGTCAGGGTCAACAGAGTCAAGCTAGTCTGCAATTAAGTCAAAAGTCAGATCTTGGTCTCAAACCATCACGTCTCCAGCCTCCAATCCTGGATGTCACGATGTCTAAATTCAACACCTTGAGTATTTTGGGAAAGCTAACTACATTATCATTCCTATACTATACTGGCTACATTCTTCTCAAGTAATAATAGAAACCTATGTTGTCTAGTAATGAATGTGTGGGATTCATCATAGGGCTCTACTTTACTTCTGCATAATGAACAACATTCCCTTTGTTAGGTGAGAGCAACTTAAACCATTTTGTTTTTTACCTACAGAGCCAGCCTCCAATGTGTCTGTAACTGTCAGTAACACAGACTTGGTGGAGTTCAACAGCTCTGTCCGTCTGTCCTGCTCCTCCTCTGGATCCTCTCTCTCTTTCCTCTGGTTGAACGGCAGCTCTGAGGTTACAGCCAGAGACAGAGTTCATCTCACTGATGGAAACTCCACTCTCACTATAGTCAGTGTGACCCGCTATGACCAGGGGCCATTCAGGTGTCGTGTAAGCGCTGCCACCAGTGAGCCAATACCCCTCTCCATCAGCTGTGAGTTACTAATCTACATTCATAGGACTGATACCATCTTCACACAAACATTTAGAGTTTAGATTATTGGTTCCTTACAATAAGTAAAGCTACAGGCCATGTGCCTTTTTATCTTTCATGCAACAACATTTTTTCCTGTTGTTTTCTCCCTGACATTCAGATGGCCCAGAAAATGTCAAACTCATAATATCTCCACCACAAGAACACCATGAGGAAGGATCAAACGTTACCCTGTCCTGCTCAGCTGACTCCAGACCTGCTGCTCTGTTTTACTGGTTTCTGAATGGAGACAAGCTGTCTGATACTGGACCAGAGCTCAAACTGATGAACATTCAGATGAATTATACTGGAAGCTACAGCTGCCAGGCCGCTAATGAAAAAACTCTGAGATATGAAACATCTCAGTCTGCAGTTGTGTCTGTACAGGGTAAGTACGAATAAAAAAATTAAAAAAGTAGAAATATGGATGTTATAAGAAACAATGCACGGTCAGACTAAACACAGGTAGTGGATTTTATATCACAGAAATCAGGATTTATTCTGCTGCTTATAGCCTTGAGACACTGATCTGCTATCCTCAAGCGTAGTTTTTCCTTTTTTAATTTAAGCTGTTCCAGACAAAACATCAAGCCGTTCATCTGGCTGCATCGCTGGAATAGTAATTGCGTGTTTGGTCGTCTGTGGAGCGGCTGCTGGTGGAGGGTACTACATTTATAGAAAAAAGTAGGTGAAAATAACTATAAAGATTAACTGTGACTAACTTAATGTGACAGCACAGTAATTCTCATCTTTCAATCCAAAACAAAGATTGATGGGTTATCCCTGGTAGCCTGGTTACTCCCAGGTTACTCTTTGAATTTTAAGCGGACTCCGATTTCATGACCATGTTTGAACAATGTTTTATTTTTTAATATTTAGAAGGAAAAGTAACAAGAAAGAGCCGCCTTTTTCTATTACTACTAAAGGTTAGTATATCTGATCTTACTTCATCCCACATTTGGGTCACTTATATGCATATCACAGTACATCACAATTTACATGTGACTAATCAGATGTAACCATTTTTTCCCCCTAGAGCTAGATGAACACATATATGAGAACCCTTCAGCAGTGTATGAGAATACATAAACTCAGTGAATTTGTCCTTTGAAGGTAAGTTTTGAAAAGGGAGACACAACAGGAAACTACAAACGATGTGGTCTGTGTGAAAGAGGACCTGCAGCATCTGTTAGATAAAATATCAAATAAAAGAATGTTTTGTGTGCTGCATTTATCTAATGCTTACTTTTCTTCTCCTCCTATTGTATACAACCTCCACATTGTAGACAAAGGAGACATGGGGAGTCAGACCTTAGTCACTGTGTCCTTCATCTCTGGAGTGCTCTGCTGGTGGATCTGAGGGACTGCACCTCTGTGGACATCGTTACAAAAAACCTCAAGTCATACAATATCTTTGTAGCCTGGTTTTAATTTAAGGTGTCCTGTCACTTACTGCTAAACTTTTATGTTTAGATTATCCTCTTGTTATCCCCTGTGTTTTTTTTAAATTGTTATTTTTGATCGAATAGAATTGAATTTACATTTAATTAACATTTCATTGGTTTTAATGTTATTTTTATGCTTTGCTAAACTGGTCCTTACTTTCTATTACTTTTTCTTGGGTTTTAATTATTGTTTTATAATTGCATGGCCATTTTTCAATTCATTTCTGTTTTATTTGCTCTGTGAAGCACTTTGGGCTCCATGTTTACATGCAAAACCTGCAATTTAAACACAGTTTGAAGTTATGATAAGATAATACAATAACAAGATACATCTAAATGCAATATTGCACAAAGTGTGAATGCTCTGTTACCTAAAAGCAAGTGAACATGTAATACAACATATACACTACTACCGCTGCGGAAATCAGGTTTGAAGCGTCTGTTCACTGTCACTGTTTTCTTGAACTGATACGTCTTCAATAAATTTAATAAAGAATAAATTCAAACAAAAATGAAATATTTGTGGTGAAATGGAGAGAGATTGAGATCTAACCTTTACAGGATACAGGAAACTGAAAATCCATGTTTAGTTTGTTAGATTTTATATTTAAAAAGGAACAATATGTAACTTTACTTGCAGCAGTGATATCTAGTGGTTAAAAATTGGTACTGCAGTTTAATTTCAAACAGTCGTCATCCCTAAGCTTTGAGCTGTCTTTCAAATCCATCTTGATAGTGAATGGTTGTTTGTGTGAGCCCTGTGATGAACTGACAAATTGTTCAGGGTGGACCCCGCCTCTGGCCTAGGAGAAGCGAACACAACAAGAAAGGATGTTCTCCTCTTTCCCCACTCCCAAGCATGAGCATGGCCAAAGAGCTGCACTCCAATAAAAGATCATTCATTCAATCTAGAGGGAAAATGAGTTTCGGGGTGAGCGTGGCCCAAAACGACCCCAAACTAACTTACCTAACCAAAGACAAAGAAAACAAAAATGACAGGTTTCTAAGCTGACTATGTAAAATAAACAGGAGAAAAAGAGATCAATCAAAAGTGCTACTCACCCCTACAACTACCTGGACTTCTAAACAGAGCCTCAGCAGACAATGCCAAGTACAAGGTTAACACAATAGAATACAACAAAGCCTGCCTCAAGCGGCGGCCATTTATGGCAGCTCCACCAGTAACCATTCACCAATCGGCAGCCGGCACCTGGAGAAACACCAATGGTGGTAGCACCACCCTCAGGCAGGGAGGAACTGCACCTGGAGAGAGAGACCCTAAGGGCGGTAGCAGTACCACCCTCCACAGGCAGGGAGGAACAACAGCACAGAAAAATCACACATCAAGACCAAAAAATACTAAACTATGACCCTGGGTCATTACACTGCTGAGATAAGATGCAGTTGCAAAAAATGGAAGAATTTAACACTAAAAAAGACTAAAAAATGTGACTGTTCATCAAGTGCCAATGGCAAATGTTTGCTTATCCTATCAAAATGATGACAAGATGGTAACCATAGTAAAAATAATCAGTTTCCCCTGTGCTATCCTTTGATTACTGTTGTTTTTGTAAGCTGTTAGCTGTTTTCCAACATCTGTCTGTTAAACATTATTATTATAACCATTGCCATGTTACTGCCTAATGGCCGCAGAGCTGCTAAGAACATGCAGGCGTGTTTTATTAGCTGGTTATGTAAGTTTGGAGCGCTACAGTAACAAAGGGTTATTGGGGGTAATAATTAAATCTACCAATCCTGAGAGTGTCTTGATGACCTGTTTCATTTATTACAGATAATCTCTAGGACACTTATTCCATTATTGCTCTAAACACACGGCAGGAGGACACTCAGATAACAGCAGTAGAGGACCAAACTGAGTAATACACCATGAGCTATACATTTCTCAGGTCGACCATACTCGTGTTCCTCTCCACAGGTAAGACATTTATTTTAAATTCATTACCAACAGAACTACAGTTTGTGAAACGTTGTTCACCAATGTCCGCATTTCAGCAGGTCTTTGCCATGGAGCCGGCGTACTTACCGTTGACGTACTTCGTGGAGCAGCGGGCAAGAGTGTGACCTTCACAACCTCTTTGAAACCCACCGCTGAACCCTTCATGGCACTGATGTGGACCTTCAGTGGTACCGTCAACATCATAACCTCAACCAGTGTGGATGTAGTGGGACAAGGCTACGAGGGCAGGATCATCCTGGATAAGTCTACTGGATCTCTGGTGCTTAAAAATCTGACTGAAAAGGACAGTGGAAAATATGAGTTAATCATAATCCCACATGGAGCAGGGCAAATTCAAGGCACTGCAAACCTGGAGGTGCAAAGTAAGTATTTAATGTTAGAAAGGACTAAACTATATTGAATATGCTTTGATTGATCACAATGCTTGGGTCTCCTGTCAACAAGTCTCTTTTATTCATTTCTCGTGCACAGCCACAGTGTCAGTACCCACTATAGCCTGCCCCGCGGAAAACCCAGTAGAAGGTATAACATCTGTAAACCTAACCTGTGATGCTGCTGGCTCTGCGTTTACCAGAGTGTGGATGAAAGACGGCCGACCTCTGGTTTCTGGGGAGAGATTCAGCTTCCATGATGGCAACAGAGTGCTGTCTATCAGTCCCGTGCACAGGAGCGATGCCGGACAGTTTCTTTGTAATGTCAGCAATGATCTCAGTTCTGCTACAGCCAAATGCAAACTTACAGTCTATTGTGAGTACTTTCAATTATAGCCTAATATGCTGCAGCACATTTTTAATACGCATTTTAAGTCTTCAGCCTCATCGTTATTATCACTGTCTTAATGATCTCCTTCTTTGTCATCTGTTCAGATGGACCTGACAGGCCGACAATCAGTCAGAGGCCAATAGGAGCAGAGCTTGAGGACAGTGTTACTCTTATGTGCTCTGCTGTTTCCTTCCCCAAGGCAAAATTCTTTTGGAAGTTCAAAAACATGCAGATCTACGGGCGCGTGCACTACATCCATGAGATGGAAATGATGCACCTGGGGAGGTATACCTGTGTTGCCCGAAATCCTGTCACTGGTCTGGAAGCCTCTGTGTTCCACACACAGAGTGGTATTTGAGCTCTCTTTCATATTTTTCTAACTTGCTGATACTGATGTGTGATTGCAAAAAAAAAATAAAAATAGAAAAGACAGAGTAATGTTTTTTTCTTCTGATCCAGACTCCTCTACTACCATCAGTGGTTCTATGTCCATGTTGGTTTGCACTGTTCTGACCTCGGTGGGACTCATATTGGTTTAAAGACTGCACTGTCTGTGGAAACAGATGTTATATAACATGCTCGCTCATTTTGATCAATACTTCATTGTGATCATGTCTGTGTTTATCACCCAGTACAGGTGTAACATTCACAAATGTGTTTAAGATTGCTTAATGACTTATAAGTGTCTCAGTTTTTATTTTAATTTTATATAAGACAATCATTAATTGTTGTAATGGCGCCTCTCACACCTCTCATGACGGATTCAGCTTTAATAAACCCTTCTTGACACTTCCTGATGTACTTTGTTTGCTCTTGTGTCATTCAGCCTTCAAACATCTGATAAGTGTTCAATGACTGAGGCCTGATAACATCTTATCAAATTGTCACTGTAATAAAAAAGTTTTTAACTACCTCAGATTCTACTGTGTTAATGCACCCGTTCATTCTTATCTTTTATTTCCACAAGGGTGCGCCCATGAGCCACCATGAACTCTTAAGTCCTCTACCTGTGAGACGTACATTCACCTATATCGGGCATCACGGATTAGCGGACTCCGGTCCGGATCCGGACCGAGAAATGGCTCTGTCCGGACCGCGACCACTGGCGAAATAAGTAGTGTTTTCCCCATAGAGCGGTTTTGAGCGCACATAGAAATTTACCGCGGGCGCTGCTACTATAGTCAATCCGGTAAACTCGTGCCGGTAGCCAAGGACACCCTGCAGGGAGAGCAAGGCTGAACGCAGACATGGCTTGTTCTAAACAGAGGAAAGTAGATACTGAAAATCGTTGTTTTAAATGATGAATGGACAACTAAATATCTGTTCAGTCTCCCTGCTGGCAGCTCCAAGCCTGTTTGCTTAATTTGTTCCGAGACCGTTGGCATTGATTCAAAGTGGGAACTACTTTATTTATGATAAGAGATTGAATATGTGTCTAATATCTCGCAACTTAAGTAAAAACTTAAACAATTAGTTACTTTTAAAATATGGCCATGACCTTCGCTCGGACCTTCTACTTGTAAATGTAATAACCGGACCTTGGGGACTTTTAATTGAATACTTCTGCTCTAAAATCAAACCAGTGAAACACAGAGTGGATGACTCACATGTGAAATATTCACAACACTTAAAAAATAATTTGGACCAAGCTAGCTCGCTTCCAGCCAGCTAGCTTGACTTACCTGTGACTCACCTGTTCGTTGTTCCCTCGATGCTCGTCCGTGTTGAAATCGGAGAAATTTGACGGAAATTCACGACGAGAAATGAACGCAACGCAACGCAACGGACGGGTTTGTTTGGTTTGTTTGTTTGGTTTTTGAGTTTTTGAGTTTCAGTTTTAGGTTTGTGTTTGAGTTTGAGTTTTTGCATACCTCAGGTTGAGCCGGGGTTCGAACCCACGTCTCCACGTTGGCGGTCGGCGTCCTTCCCCACTGGACCATCTTCAGTACCGATGAAGCAGAAGAACCAGGATCAGACTGAGGGGAGGAATCATGCTGAAGATTCTCCTCCATCAGTCCTGATAGAGCTGCTGAAGAACATTTCTGTTCTTCACTTTGTCTGTCTCATCATGGAGAAGGAAAACCACGTCTCCATGTCCTTTTGGACCACATGGTCCACTGAAGCTGCTCCTCATGGCCTTCTGCAGCTTCACTGCTCCTCATGGTCTCCTGCAGCTTCACTGGTCCAGTGGGTTAAGCACATGGCACCAACTTCCTTTTTAATCCAGAAGTCGTGAGTTCAAATCCCGCTCAGAGCAGCACTGAGCAGAAGTGAAGGTGATGCAGGCGTCCACTCTGTTTTCTGTATTCACGTTTGGTCGTGTTCCTCAAGATCAACCTGAGTGGACAGAAGACGAAGGCAAACAAAAATAAAAGCGGTTTGGTCATGTGATCGTCACATGACGTCTTGATGTCAGGATGTTTCCGTGAGATTCCTCCTTCAGGGCTCAAGACAAAAAGTTGTTCATCAGCAGTCACCGTCCCTGATGCCACATTCAAGGCCGAGAACACGCTTTCATCAGTTCAAACTCTTCATAGCACACCAGGAGAAGTGGCAGATTTACTATTTTTAAATCCGGGAGGAGCTGGTGGAAGCTGGAGGAGCTTGGAGGAGCTGGCTGGGGAGCTGGAGGAGCTGGTGGAGCTGGTGGAGCTGGAGGAGCTGGAGGATGGAGGAGCTCGTGGAGTTGGTGGAGCTGGAGGATGGAGGAGCTGGTGGAGCTGGAGGAGCTGGTGGAGTTGGTTGGGAGCTGGAGGATGGAGGAGCTGGTGGAGCTGGAGGATGGTGGAGCTGGAGGAGCTGGAGGATGGAGGAGCTGGTGGAGCTGGAGGAGCTGGTGGAGTTGGTGGAGCTGGAGGAGTGCAGCGAAGGCTTCAGGTTTGAGCTCCTGATGTTTGTGAACAGAGGCAGCACTGATGAACCAAACAGCCCGTCACACAGTCTGAACCGAGACTGAACCAGGTCTGAACAGAGACTGAACCCGCTCAGATCAGGTGTAAATGGACCGGGCTGAACTACAGGACTCTTCTGTGCACTCTTTGTACTGTGACTGACCTGGCCACTGCAGTACCAGTTTTAACCACTAGGTGTCTACCTTCTTTTGGACAGTGTTCCAGCAGTGTGGAAGTTTGGGGGAGGAGAGAGAAGAGGGGGAGGAGGAGGAGAGGAGTTATTATTATTCAGAGGACAGAAACATGTGAACTGTTTTGTCCACAAACACATCATGATCAGGTGTGGCACTCAGAGACGTCCTGTCAGGTCAGACTTGGGTTGTGGGTCGTAGTTCTTCAGGTTCTTCAGGTCTGTGTCACTGCTTCACTGTGATTGGCTCATTTTAAGTAAAAACTTAAACAATTAGTCACTTTTTAAAAATGTGGCCGTGACCTTCGCTCGGACCTTCTACTTGGGCAAAATGTAATAACCGGACCTTGGGGACTTTTAATTGAATACCCCTGACCTATATGGACTTCACAGTAGTATTATACAAAACTCTCTTGCTATGACCTACAGTCCTACTAGATGTACTCACAGTAAAAAACACAAAACAAAAACAACAGCCATTGAAACTGGAACAATGGTGCTTAAATAATAAAAGTTTAGGACAGTCTTATCGAGTTAAAATAGGAGTAGGCTTTCAATCATCTTAATCCTTTTCTTAAAACATGACCTTTAAAATAGCCCTTTCATCCCTCTCTGTTGGTCTTATAGTGAACACAGAGGCCTCAGGCTAGGACTAAACGCAGGAATTAAAAGTAGACTAAATCAGACCAAAAGTAGATAATTAGTTGCAAGTTTCTTTTGAGTCAAGTCATTTTCTACCTGCTGCTCTGAGCAACATAAAATTAAATATCTGCAGTTTTACCATATAAAATGCACCCCAGAGGTGCAGCACAGTATTAAAGTACGCACTTTAAATGGTTCAACAATTACACCATTCAAGGAACCAAGCAATTTTCCAGGGCCTAGTATTGTCCAATCAGACCAAAATCTGTAATATCCAAACCCCTATGAGTCTAATCATGAATGTAAACAGACCCACAGTTATTAGATTGATCATTTAGCATTAATTTACAGCCTTTTATTGTTGTCTGCCTCTTTGTTATTACATAATGCAATTAATTACAATTACAATTAAGTTCTTATCCATTATAACCATTATAAAGTTTCATAAAGTGGACAAGCTGATTTGCAGGAGCATATGAGTATGAGAGTACTGAGTACCAATCTATCACCATATGAAATGAACATTGGGATTTTATTAATTACATCTGTACTGTACATTATCTCGCTTATTAGATAGCTACTTACCAAAGAAAAGAATATTAAATTAAATAATTAATTAATTGAATAAATAATATTTTATTAATTTAATTTGCTGAAGATCTCCAGAGTTTACAATAAGAACTGCGTCCCTAGCAACAGTCTGTTGTATAGAAATAATAGACCATTTGCTTACTTGATCGATCGTAATCAATGTTAAACAAAGCCACGTAATAATGTGCTTTATCAGCTGTGATACCTGTTCTTATCAGTGCGTTGCATACGTGTTTCAGATCATCAATGATGAATACACCACATCGTCTGTTGTCACTCTCCCCCAAATTAGAGGGAGTTTAATTGCATGCAAATAAAACCATTTAAATGATCATTGTCACTGATAAATAAATTACTTTAACATGTAATAATACCCATAGCAGCACATCATGTACAGCATTATCTTTATCACTTATCACTGTGTCGTAGTTTTCACCATATCAGTGTAATATAATGTCCAGACTGCAATACACCGAGGGAGTAAAAGTTTATAACCGCATGGGAAAATATGAGAGTGCAGCAACTGACAGATCTCATGCCGTCAAGATAAAATATTCCATCATACTAACCTAACATAAATCTTATTCTGAATATTTCGAAAATCTGTTTGCTGTAAAAGCGAAAACGGCTATACCACCCACTATAAATAAATCAATGATAAGGAGGACGGGAAACTATTGTTTCTGGAACAGGAACTGGTTTTATTATGAGGAAGTTATTGCTGATGAAAAAGAACAGAAAATCAGGCTTGTGTCTGATAATAATGTTTTTTTTCTCTGCATGGCCTCTCAGAAATAAATGCTTGTCTCCGTCTCAAAGATCTGAGACTGTTCAAGAGGCAATTGAACCAATAAGTGAGATTTTATGTGGCCCTAACATGCATTGACGAGAATTTTATTCACATAATCCAAAACAGCTGATAGTGTAATAAAGATGAATGGTGCATATTAATGTTTATGGTGCTGCATGTTTACTGACACAGACATAGCATAATGTCCAAGCATTCTAATGACTATTTATAATTTCATGATTAAAAATTGATTTTATTTTTAATTTGATTTTTTCTTCTTCTCCGTGCATCTGCAAGTATATGTCCACGATAAAACACTTCATTTCACTGTAGTGGCTTCATTGTTGATTGATATAAATGTACCTAAAGTCTGATTAATTAGCAACAATCATTTAAAAATAAGAGCATTACCCCTTGACATCTTCACACATCAATATCATGA